>JACFYI010000890.1:690769-731412 GCA_014898755.1 Handroanthus guayacan | reverse complement strand
ATTCGGCAATATTTTTCTTAATTTTATTTAAGAAAAATTTCGGGTCGTTACAGTACTCCATCTCAAAATACATTGAAATTCCTTTATCTTTGTATGTGCATGTTGGCAAAATCGGACCACATAAAATTGTTTTGTTTTCTTTTTCTTTTTTTTTTTTTCATTTATTTTCATTTTTCAACATAATTATATTTGATCTGGTGCCCAACAAACTAGCATTAAGGCCAGATCAAAAGATATCGGGATTGAAATGCGAATTGGAGAAGTTTGATGGAATGAACGGTTTTGGGCTCGGGAAATTGAAGATAGGAGCCCTATTAGGACAAGAAAGATAATTACATGCTTTGAAGGGGAAAGAACATTTACTGAAATCACTCGCGAAGGAAGACAACGAAGATTATATGACGAAAGCTTACAACATGTTGGTGTCTTCATTAGCGGACAACATGTTGAGATAAGTTGCCAGAGAACGAATCCCTGCAAGACTATGGTTGAAGTTGGAAAGTTTGCATATGACAAAGTCACTCATGAATTGGTTATACTTGAAGCAACAACTTTACACTCTCAAGATGAAGGAAGATACACTGATTAATCAACATATTGATTATTTGAACAAGGTGATCTTAGATTTGGTGAGTATTGATATTAAAGTTGATGATGAAAATCAAGCTCGTATTCTATTATGGTCTTTACTGAAATTCTTGATTTTCAATGGAGGATGCTAAAGCTTCATTGAATTCAAATGAACTTTAGAAAACTATAATTGGGAGTAGTGATTTTGAAAATGGAGAAGGATGGTTTCCTAAAGCAAATTAGAAAGGTGAAGGCAAAAGTAGTAGAGGTCGATCTCAGGGAAAGGCTAATTAGGTTGATAAATGCTTTAACTATAGATGTAAATGCCAATGGAAATGAAATTGTCCTGAATGAGGTAAAGGAAGAATTCGAGCAAGTCTTCAAATCAAAATAGAGATAATGTGGCTAGGATTGTTGAGGATAATTAAGATGAAATGCTTAGATGATAGGTTGGAGTCTCGATGGATTTTGGACAGTGAATGCTTGTACTACATGTGTCCACGTAAGGATTGGTGTACCACTTACAAAAACTATGACGATGGTAAAGTTCTTGTGGGGAATGATGCTTCATGCAGGATAGTCAGTATTGGCATAGTTTGTATCCGGATGCACGATGGGATAATCAGAACCATATCATATGTACGTCATTTTCCGAATTTAAAGAAAAACTTAATTTCTTTACACATGTTGGGTCAAAACGGATGTGAGTATAAAGCTCGAGGTAAAGTTTTGCAAGTTTCCAAGGGATCGTTGCTAGCCATGGAGGGAAAAGAAGGAAAGGCCTTTATGTTCTGTTGGGAAGTAGAATCAGTGGTATTGTCGTAGCTTCATCATCAGACACTGATAAAGATACTACCAAACTTTGGCATATGCATCTTGGACATATGCGTGAGAGAGGAATCATATGATTCAGCAAATGGGGTTTGCTAGATGGACAAAAGATTGGAGAGTTAGACTTTTGCACGTATTATATCATGGGAAAGCAACACAAGGTAAAGTTTAACACAGTTGTTCATCGGACATAGGGCACCTTGGATTATATTCATTTAAATCTTTGAGGACCTTCACAAGTTTCGTCAAAAGCTGGTGCCCGGCACAGGTTGACATTCATATATGACTTCTTACAGGGAATATGGGTGTACACTTTGAAGTATAAAGATGAGGTGTTTGTCAAATTCAAATACTGGAAAACCATGATCGAAAAGTAGGAAAGTTGGTCAAACATTTGTAGACTGACAACGAGTTGAAATTTTGTAATAAGGAATTCCAAGATTTTTGTGACAAGGAGAGGATTATGACACATCGCACAGTTGTTCGTAATCCATAACAGAATGAAGTCACAAAATAGATTAACAGAACTTTGTTAGAAAGAGCTCGATGCATGCTTTTTAACACTGGATTCCTGAGAGAATTTTAGGAAGAAGCTACCAATACAGCTTGTTATTTGGTGAATAGGCCACCATCGAGTGCTTGGGCTTCTTAACACCATTAGATAATTGGTTAGATTCTCTAGCTAATTACATGGTATTGAGAATCTTCATATGCCTGGCCTATATGCTCATGTTCATGACAAGAAACTTGAGCCAAGGGCCAGAAAGTGCATATTTCTAATGCATACAGATGGAGTCAAAGTTTATCGGCTATGGTGTACCAATAACAAGGGCCTCAAGTTGGTGATTAACAGAGATGTTATTTTTTATGAGTTTGCAATGCTGAAAAAAGAAGAACAGGGAGAAAGAAGTCAAGAGAGCGTTAAGGAGAATGTGGGTTTCAGATACATACTTGATAGGATGTTTCAAAGGGGAAACAACTAGTAGCTAATAAATCTTATGGGAGATCATCACCATCATTATAGTAACAAGAGTGAGAACCAATACAACATTACAGTCTTGCTCAAGATGGATAGAAGAGATAGATCAAACCACCTTAGCAGCTTTCTTATTTGATTTTGATGGCATATGCATTGACTACGATTGAAGAGTGTGTAAGAGATGATTCGATTTCTTACATATAGGCTATATCATGTTCAGATTCAAATATGTGGATAGGTACAATAAGTGAATAGATCAAGTCACTTTAGAAGAATTGTACTTTGAAGCTGGTTAATACACCTAAAGGATAGAAAATTGTTAGGTGTAAGTGCGTCTTTAGGAGGAAACATGGATTTTCGGGGGTTGAGGATGCCAGGCATAGTGCTCAATTGGATGTGAGGGTTTTACTCAATGTGAGAGGATTGAATTCCATGAAGTGTTCTCTCTATTAATAAAATGCACTTCGATTCGTGTGTTGCTTGCTATGTTTGCTGTGTATAATATGGAATTAGAGTAGATGGACGTGAGGATGACCTTCTTGCATGGCGAGCTTGAGGAGCAGATTTATAAAAGCTTGCTATGTTTGCTGTGTATAATACGGAATTGTGTTCCCCCGCTATGCCAGTGATTTGAATAAAAGGAGATCGATTGTAGGCTATATATTTTGTATTTCGATATGTATGGTCCGTTGGAAGGGAACAATTTAGTCTTTTCTTGCATTGTCTACAATAAGAGCAAGATACATGGTTTTAACCAAAAATGTTAAAGAAGGAATTTGGTACAGGTTTGATTGATGACAAAGATATAGATTTTGAGGCGACTACGATTTATTGTGACAGCTAGAGTACCATACTTTTTTAAAAAAATCAAATGTATCATGAAAGGCCTGAACAAATTGATGTCAAATATCATTTTGTTCGAGATATTGTGTCTTAAGAATTTGTCTTGGTTGACAGCATTGAGATGAAGGATAATCCGACAAATATGATGACATAGGCCATTCCAGGGATACAATTTGAGTATTGCTTGGATTTGATCCATATTTATAAATTGGGATGATTACCCATTAGCACTAACTAAGATAATGGGAAGAGTGAATTTAAGGCAAGATGGAGATTTGTGAGTTGATGCCTTAAACTCAAGAATATGAAGACTGTACCTAGTGCCGCTGCACATGATTTGATAAGTAGCTGCACAGGATATAGAAGACCCACCAGAACAAGATCATTATGGGCACAACTGTGCCAAGTGAAGGGCGCAGCTGAGCCAGTCACCGCGTTCATATTTTTGTATTTCTGTATTGAGCGCAATCGCATATGGTTTTCACAGAGAAGCTGTTTCAAATTCAGACACGTTTTTTCACTGTACTGTTCTTCTTATATTTTCTACAAAACAGAGAGAAAAATAATGAACTCATTGCCACGCTAAGATTTGAGGGTGTTCGGTGTCGTGAGGATTCATCATAATTATAAAGGTTGTACTCCATCTCAAAACATATTAAAATCCTTTTATCTCTGTTTTTTTACGTAGCCATAGCTGAACCACATAAAATTGTGATATGTTCTTGTATTTTTTCGTTTATTTTTGTTTGTCAACTTAATTACATTTTATCTGATGCCAACGAAAATCTTTGTAAGTGAATATAGACTTAGCAAAACCCTTATCTTGTGATTTTTCTAAGTGAATAAATACATGTGGAATATTCTGTTTTAACATCTTCATGTTAAGTCATATAATTTTGAAGAATAGCAAAATTGTCAAATCATATTTACAAATCGTACCTTGCCATCAGTTTAATCATTATGAAAGATATATGACATCATTATATCAAGTATTCAAATTGTACGCTGAAACTATTACATTGAACCAAACTTCTCATCAAATATGCAGGTGGTATTTGGATTAAATTCTTGGAAAGTTTTTGCTTTTCTTTTTCAAAAATATTTGGGATATTTCATCCATTTTTGTACAAATTATAACATGTTCAGTAGAGAGCATCTTTCAGAATAGACATTGTTATCTAAAAATAAAGTACAGAATTTCTTTTTCTTTAAATTCTTTTTTACAGACTCTTTCATATAATAAAATTATAAAAACATGCCAAAGATGAGAGAAACATATCTTTTCAGTGTGAAAATGCAAAAGCATTTTTTTTTAAAAAAAAAAGGTATCCCAACATTCCTATTAATTTATATGACATGTGCTAGCTAGCGATTAATATTGATTTCATAATAAAAAAAATTCTGTAATGAGTCCACAATTCTCTAGAGCGAAACCTGCAAAACACTACTTAGTTAAATTTACTAAAATGTGTTTAAAACAAAAATTATTCGTCCACATTTCTTTGCATGTAGACAAGCACAAAGTCGTTATACATGAAAAAAAAAATTATCTGAATTCATCAGTGCTCCGCATCCATTCAACAAAGAAGGAAATATCTGCAATATTCCAAAAATTTTGATTAAAATAAGTTTAGTTTTGATTTGATCTAAAATAGGCTCTTCAAAATATGTTATAAGATGTTTTAGAGCTTATAAGATATCATAAAGTGTTCGATAAAATTTCTTAAAAGAGATCTTATTAGCTCAAAAACTAAGATGTTAGGATTTTATGAGTTCTTTTTAGAAAAACAAGAAGTTTCCAACTTACTTTTAAAGTCTTGACATATACTTTTATTTTTAACGATTCTAATTACAAAATTATCATTATTAATATCTTATAAGTTAATCAGTCTTATTTTATCTAAACACTTTAACAATTTACTTTTAAAATAAGATTAACATCTTATAAGTTTTAAAAACATCTTACAAGATATTAAAGCTAATAAGATATTTTAAATAAGCTTAATCAAACATCCTCCCATTAGTAAATGATTGGATTTTGGGACATAGGTTCTTATCTTATTTGACTTTTGATTTCTGAAATTAGCTGGTGGGGAACTGAAACACGGTGTAGAATTCAAAGATAAAAGTGTGACTCAATAAATGTCGCTATAATAAAAATTGATTATTATACGTGATTTATAGTGACACATCTAATTATTAAGCATTACTATAATAATTAGTTTATACAGACATAAGTGTTAACATAGTTGACGGCAAATTTTATGTAATTTGTATTAATTTTAATGCATTTTCTGCGTTTTTGAAATTTCTGTTTTGACATTACAATCCAAAAGTCCTGGATCCTTAATTCAGACTTAGAGGGTGTTTGGGTGAGCTTATAAGCTCTTAAAAACATCTTATAAGATGTTTAAGAGCTTATAAGATGTCATGCAGTGTTTGGTAAAATTTTTTAAAAAAGATTCTATTAACACAAAAAATAAGATGTTAGGAACTTATAAGCTCTTTTAAGAAAAGTAGAGATTTCCCAACTTATTTTAAGATCTTAGCATCTACCTTCATTTTTTAACTATTTTAATTACAATATTGTCATTACTAATATCTTATAAGCTAAAAGACCTTATTTTATCCAAACACTTTAACAACTTATTTTTAAAATAAGATCCAACATCTTATAAGCTTTAAAAATATTTTATAAGATGTAGAAGCTTATAAGATCTTTTAAATAAGCTTAGCCAAACACCCTCTTTTGGGTGAGCTTATAAGTTCTTTAAAATACTCTATAAAATGTTTAGGAACTAATAAGATGTTACAAAGTGTTTGGTAAATTTTTTTAAAAAATATCTAATTAGCTTCCAAAATAAAATGTAAAGAGCTTATAAGTTGTTTTTAGAAAAATAAGGAGATCCTAACTTATTTTTAAGATTTTTACATGCACCTTCATTTTTAACTATTTTAATTATAAAATTGTTATTACTAACATTTTATAAGCTAAAAGGTCTTATTTTATCCAAAGGCTTTAACAACTTATTTTTAAAATAAGATATAATATCTTATAAACTCCAAAAACATCTTATAAGATGTAGGAGCTTATAAAATATTTTAAATAAGCTTAGCCAAACACCTTCTTGATAGAATTTGATCAATCCTTATACAACTATATATTTTTTCTTATCGCATTTAAGTTTAATAAAGATTATTGTTATGATTTTTTAGTGATATAATTAGGTATCATTACATTTAATTTGAGCATCACTATTACACAATTGATGTTTTCCGATACACAGTAGGTGAATTTTTTTGTAGGGCATGTTTGTTTAGATTTTAATTGATGGTTTTGCTCCTTTAAGTACTGTGCAAGGTAAGTACATAAGAGAATTTCATGGCGAGTATTTTAGAAATTCACTAACAAACGGAAAGATGTAACTTTTACTTAATATAAAGTGAATCATTAATTTTAGGTAGTAGAGTGTAAAAACAAATCCAACTTTTGAATGACACTAAAATTTCCGCCACAAACTATTATAATGACAAAGGGAACTCATTCTCATATAACTTTAAAAAACTTGAAAAATAATTAAAAATCTTGAGCAGTTATGAAACGGCTCAAAATGCAAAATAAAACAAATTTGAAAAATAATCAAAATTGTATTGGTGGTTCGACATCTGCCGTGGATCAACTGCTATAGTAAGCACTTGGCAACGGTTTAAACCACCGCAGAACTTTTGCCCAAACAGCGGAAATGCTAAATTTGGTGCACGTAACGGTAATTGCGAAGAAGCTGCATATGGAGAAAATTTTTCACCAAGATTAATCCACACCTAGGGATATTGTTGTCCTATAGCCCGTAAGTCAAGTCTCTGCGTTATCTTCCACGCAATTATATTCTATATTTTAGACATAATTATCTCAACATTCTCAAGGCGCGATTATTCCATGGTTTGAAAAAATTACGGTAACAATCCCTGTCATTCAGTGTCAACCTGCAATGTTTTTGTTAATTTCTTGTACTTTTATGGTTTTGATTATAATAAGCAACAGATATTGTTGTAGTTTTCTAAATTGCAAGAGATATTTTGTAATTAGGTCAAGTATGAGGGAATGCTGAGCTAATTATCCCATAAATTTTCTAAAACTTGAATCCATGTATTTGGTTGAAATACGTGCTTTGGTGGATTATCGTACATGTTCATGTTCATATTCATACATATCTGCACGTATTTATTTAGCATATAGCTTTGATATATGTTGAAAAATGGATTTTGAGTTTAACACAACCCAAAAAGTTAGCTTTGAGATGTGAGAATTGTCCAAAAATTATATAAAGTGGCCATAACCTTTACACTTTATACATATGCGATTCTAACACCCTCTCACACACCCACTTAGGAAGGAACATCTGCATAGAGTGTGGAATAATATAAAATCGATGGCCCAATAATGTTGCTAACCTAACATCAAGTATGAGTTTAGCTCTGATATCATATTAAAAATAGACCTTGAACCTAACTCAATACCAAAAGTTAGTTTTTGAGGTGATGATAGTTCAAAACCATATAAAGATATCACAATCTTTACACTTTTTTAATGTGGGATTCTAATACATTTCTCTCACACCCAAAATGAATCGGGAACATAAAATAATATGAAATGGGTGAACTAATAATATTGAATGATCCAATATCGAAAATGAGTTTGACTCTGAAATCATGTCGAAAAATGGACTTTGGACTAAATCAACTCTAAAAACTAACTTCTAAGGTGGGCCACAGCTCTCACATTTTTTCCACGTGAAATTTTCTAACAATATATGTGTGGATTGGAGGAGACAGCGGGAAGAGGATTAGGTTGAAGTGGAAGTGTGTGTTTATGGGACAGTTGGAGATTTTCCTTTGGAAAAAGATGGGATTTTGTTCTGACCCGTAGACCTGGAAACCCGCAGAATTTTCTGGTTCCTATCCATTACAATCATGTGGGGGTGGGACACAATATCCCATTTACAATATCTTATCTAGAATATAAAACACTAGGGTTTAGTCTATGACGCACCAGGTGCTTTGCACCGGATGCTTAGAAAAATGACAAGTGTCACTTTTTTGGCTTTTTCTTTTCTTTTCTTTTCTTTTTTTTTTGTTTTCTCCTTTATTTCCTTTTAATCCAATTTTGTAAATATTAATAAATAAAAATATTTAATAAAACATTTTGTACATATTTAGTATCTTGTAATATTTTCAACTAAGATTAATCAATCTAATTACTTACTTTTCAAATTGAATTCATATAAAAAAAAGAGGTGAACAAGCAAATTTGAATATTTTTATTAGTAGATGAATATCAATTTGGTAAATAAAAATGAATTAATTATTTAAAATTGATTAATCTTATTAAAAAATATTACCAGTTACTAAACATGTATAAAAATTTTTATTAAATATTTTTATTTATTAACATTACAAAATGTTTTATTAAACATTTTCATTGTTAATATTTACAAAATTGGATTAAAAGAAAATAAAAAAATAAAGGGCAAAAAAAAAAATAAAGAAAGAAAAGAAAAGGCAAAAAGAAGAAAAGTGACACTTGTCACTTTCATAGGCACCCGGTGCCGTGCGGCATAGACTGAGCCCAAACACAGGAAAACACTTTTTACTTAGCCAAGTTGATTTGCATTTTTGGTATGTGTATATATACATAAAAAAATACATAACCCCCTCGGCACGCAAACAAGTGTATGCAAAACAAATGTGTCGCAGTCGTGTGGTCAATGATCATTTTTCGCAGCCTTCTCAAAGCAATGGTTTTGTTACCTTCTATATATCATTTCCCTTTCCTTATTTATTTATTATTAAAAAACCTTTTAATATTCCGATAGTCAATTTTTCTTTTTTATTTTGGATTTTGAATTCATACAAGACATTAATTTTTTTTTATGCTTCTATATTTTATATCCTATATATTTCTCATTTTATATTTCCCTATTTATTTCAAATTCGATTTAATTAGTTAGATAGAACTAATAAGATATTCCTCGGCTTTCATTTGCAAAAGGGGAAGTTAAGAAAAACTACATGATAGGCACAAAATTTGAATTTAAATTGAAAATAAAAATTTTGCATAATATTATTATCATCCCTTAAGTTTGTACTATAATTTGCACTAAAAAAATTGAATTTTATGCTAAATTACATGTTAAAGAGATGATTAAGTTCCATGGATTAGTGTCAATCTTAGTTGAATCCATAGATATTTGGAGTGTGAAATTTGGGGAACAAATAAGCATGAGATGTGTGAGTGAGTTATCCCACATAGGAGTTGAGACTAAAGATGTGTGGACTTGTTAGTGTATAAAAGGATTCTTTTAAAAGGACCTCATCTTTTATACTAATACATTTTCCCATAAAGGAAGTTCAAGAATTGGTGCACCACTTTATATGCAATCCAAGAGTACATACTTGTTAAAGTATCAATTAAGAGATGGATAAGGTGTATATAACATGCACCCCACCGTTGCTCGGCCCTTCTCGGCTTCGAACGTTTTTAAAAATTAAACTTGCAGAACAATTTTGATTTTGACTTAATGACAAAATGTGTGGGCATTACTGCAATGCCTTGATTGCTGATTGATGCCCCATCCCATATTCACACCTCTAAAATGACTGCTTTCAGGTAGTGCAAAATATACCGCACAGGAATCATTTATGTGTCTTCTCTCTGTCTCCCTCCTTGCTATTTTACATAGTTCGTGGGATGTTAATTTTGGCAACTGAGTATTGTTTAAGGTAACACTAAAGTATAGTATAGTGCCAAGTTAAAGTACAATATGGTACCAAGTATCTATACTGTCTTATCTTGGAAGAAGAGGTGCAGTACCCATACACCGTGCGTGGAGCAATGTTTTCTTCAAGGCAAGCAATGTTACATTCCGTACTGATTTGGTTCCAAGACAATTCTATTACGATACAGAACTATAAGATAAAGTGTTATAATCCATTTACTAATTCTGTTTGTTTTGTTATTTTTTCCAACCTGTACTGTTGCACGCTCTTGGTTTTTTCAGAACTAAATTGGTTTATGTTATCATCTTTTTGCCTTGATCTTTGAAATATATAAATTATCATTTTAATAACACTGTCTCAATTTATAGATTGTCTATGCGCTTAACTTGATAATTTGCCGAATCTAATTTTCAACAATCTTGAATAAAACATAATTGTGTTCTTAAAACGTGATTTTATATTTGAAATGACATCTAATTCCGCAAATAGTTCTAGTACTGTCACTATGTCGTCACCAAAGTAGACCTTTTGGGTTTGTCGGAAAAGTTTTTAGGTCAGTTTTTTAAATACTGGCAACAATGAATGAAAACCTAGCTTACGAAGTAGAGATGAACAAAATTATCCATTAACCGAAAAAAATCGATTAACCAACCAAACCGATTAACAGTGAAGTTGAAAACCTGGCTTACGAAGTGATCAAAATTTTTCGGTTTGGTGAATTTTTTGTCCAAAATCGATTTTTAATCGAATTCACCGAAAAGTGAGAAAATTAATTTTTTATTAAATTTTTTTCAACTAATTTTTTTATTAAATTTTTTTCAACTAATTTTTTTTATTAATTTTTTTTCAACTAAGTTTTTATTGAAAAAGATAATTTATAATGTGATATTTGTGTGTAATGTGTAATAAAGATAAAATATGGATTTGAAATACTTATATGGTTATAGATGATATAACTCCAATTTGGTATTCTTAAAAAAAATAAAAAAATACAATTTTTGGTTAATTGGTAAGTTAACCGAACCAAATCGAATATTCTCTGTTAATTCGATCGATTAACCAAGAATGTTTGTAACAACCCAAAAATTCTCTTAAAATGCATTTTAAGAATGGGAAAATTTTTCTAAGTAAATTTTGAACCCTCAGTTTTAATTGATAAATGCTTTAAAATATTTTTGAGAAAAACTCTAATCGGCAATCAATTTTTCGTCAATTTGAGATTTTTTGTTCATAATCAAAAAATTTATTTGATACCCAAAACTCATCCTAAATATTATTTTGACCCAAAACTATTCATAATTATATTTTCAAACCCTTAGTTTTAATATTTAAAACTTATCGCCGTTTAAAATGATTTTTATCGCTATTGTCCGAAAAACTTTAAAAAGGCAAAATTACTTCGATTTAGCAATCGAAAATTTTATTTCAATCAAATGTGGGCCAAAAATATTATTTCTAACCCAAATTAATGCATATTTGGCCCTAGAGTTGAGCCCAAAGATTTTATTCAATTTTAAAGTTCAAGTCCAATCATATTTTAAATTAAATGAAAAAAAAGGGAATTCAGCCAAAAAACCATCCACACACATTCCACACGCACTCAAGGTGAAGACTCACCCTTGTTAATCAATGCATGAGCCACCTAAGTGCCCAACTCATGCACTTAGTCACCACTCTCATTTAATGCCTTATTAATGCCTTTTAATACCATTTTTAATTTGGACAAAAATGCCATTCTTCTTTTCCAACTTATAGAGCATTCTTGTGACCAAAAAAAAGAGACCCATCTTCTTTACCTTTTCCTTCTCTTGATCGAAAATAAGGGGAAAAAAATCTGAAAATTTTTCTTCACTTGTCATCCATATTTTTGTCAATCAAATTGAAGGAAATTAATAAGGGAATTCACTAGGGGAGCTTACTCTCACCTCATACAAGGAACTTGGTAAGATTAAGTTGAGTTTGAAAGATTTATAAAGTGTTTATGTAAGGTGTTAAGTAGTTCTTTCATTTGATTTTTAGATCAAGCTTGAAGAATTGGAGAAACTAGTGGATTTTCTTAAACTTGGAATAGCTAAAGGGTAAGAATCATAACCCTATATTCTCTTTCATTTCAGCCACTCTATGCTTGAGGAAAAATAAGATTTGTTCCTTTGTTATGAGATTTGATCATTGATATGTTCATCTTGCTTCGGATTACCTTGTTTATGTGATGAACACCATATTCTTATGATAATTATTGTTGGGATTTAATTGAGTTTTTGTATGGAACTCATGGATATGAGCTTAGTGGAGATAAGGGATTTGTTGGATCATCACACTTAAAATTGGTGGCTAAATAATTTTATGAAATAAGTGAAGTTTTGGAATCTTTAGTTTTGCTCTCGGGTAACTGTACATAGTGCACTCACCTCACTTTAAAAATTTGGAACCCTACTTATCTTGCTCCAAAAATTGTATATAAGATACCGTTGGAAACCTCATCAAGTATAGATATTGTTAGAACCAAGAATAGCCCAAAAACAAGGAGAAAAATGGTAGAAAAACCCATTTGAACTTAACTCGCCATTTTGGCTAAAACAGAGGTTGCCTCTATCATACTCTCAACTTCAAAAATTTACAACTAGACCTCCTTACATCCAAAAATTCCATAAAAGATGCCGTTTGACACCTTATCAAGTGTAGTTAGTGTTAGAATCAAGAATTATGCAAAATCATGGATAAAAATGATCAAAAATGCTGTTGAAATCGAACTTGCCAGTTCACCCGGGGAGTAGGGGTTCCCTCTGGAGTGAACTATAACACATTCTTCACTTTCAAACCATTGAAATCCAAGCTTTCCTTCACCAAATCAGCCCAAAAAATACTTGTTAGAAACCTTATTAAGTATAGATAATGATAGACTTAAGAATCTTTGAAATTCATGAAGTATTCTTCACAGAAAATTTATTAAAGCCGAACATGTCAAGCTGATTTGGGATTACGGCAGAACCATTGGTCAAATTTAAAAATTTATAACTAATAAACCGCTCGTCGGATTTTTGATGTAAAACCACCACTAGAAAGCTTGTTGAGTCTAGATAGTCGTAGAATCAAATTGCTAATTTTTGCACAATGGGATGTAATTTTAAAATGATTGGGAAAATTACTGCCGGAATTGAATCGTAGATTTTATAAGATATGGAGATGTGGTCTAGTACTTAATTGATTTTTATGTTTATAGGCCAAATTAACTTGAAGAATTAGTCGATCTTAATGTCATCTTGGGACTTAAAGCTTAAGGACCAGGTAAGAATTATGACTATCCCTTATGCTCATAATATTGGAATCTTTTGTATTATGATTTCATTCCCTTGTTTCGATTGCAATGAGCATGAGTTTGAATTCATTGTTATTATTTCTAAACGGATTGTCATGGACTTCTTGTCTTGCTTGATGATCACTATGGGCATATGGATACGATTGTGGTCATTTCCTTGTTTAGACAATAATCTGTGACTTGATATTTGATAAATTACGGATATTATCGAACACGTATTGTCATATTGGAAAAATGGAAACATTGACTCGCTTGACTTGTTTTATAAAATATCTATGCTTGATTTACTCTTAAATCTCTTTCCAAGGTTTTAACCCCATTTTGCCTCGTAAAATTCACTTTTGAAACGTTTTCAAAATATCATCCGTAGTTTTATTCTTTAAAAATGTTATCAAAGTATTTTTGTTATTTTCACTCATCGAAAATATCTTTCAAGTGTCGATTATGTTTCATTTCCCTTAAAATATTTCCTAAAAATCTCGTGAATTTCACCTCTCTAAAATATTTTCAAAATATCGCTAAACGATTTTATTTCATCAAAACGTTTTTAAAAATATTGTTTATAGTTTTTATAACTCTGATTCATTTTTTGAAAATTTGTTATGGTGTTCATTTTTTGGAAATGACTTCGAAAATATAAAGTGATTATTCCTATCTTTTGAAAGGTTTTGGAAACATTACTTGATATGTTCGTTGTGCACGTTTTTAAAATATTTTCAAAATACTGTTGAAATGACCACAGAATATTCTTTTGAAATACTTTTAAAAATAGTATCTGGTATGTCCATAGCCCATTCGTTTGAAATAATTGAGCTCGCAGTATCATTTGATAATCATCACGTCCGAGAATTGTTTGAGATTTTATATTGATTGAATCGGACAAATTGTGTTTCACTGATAATGTTCGAGCCTCGTTTGAACTTCGCTTGTTTTACCTGAACAATTATCATTCCCCTCGAATTGCCCTCGTATATTGATTTGATTAACAATGTCCGAACCTCGTTTGAAACTTTGCTTATTTTATTCGGACAATTGTTGTTACCCTCGAATTGCCCTCGTATATTGATTTGATTGATAACGTCCGAACCTCGTTTCAAGCTTTGCTTATTTTATTCGGACGATCATTATTACCCTCGTAACCTATGGTTATTACCCTCGTTTATAGGCCTTTGAAAAATCTACGGAGGGATGCTGGGCGGCATCGGGCCGATGATTGATCTCCTGAATGGTTTCCTTTCGTTTAGGTAGTTCCGCGAAAGCCTGGGATAGATTTTTCAAGAATTAGCCTGCGACACGCTGCTGGTCGACATTTATGTCACACTACAAAATCGCGTCACCACCTTGAGTGGCCACTGATGTGTGAGACCTGTGGAGGGATAAGGCTGATATTTGTTTGAAGTTATAAGGGTGACAGATCCACCAAATACTAGTTCAGCCTTGTTATACGATTGTGTGAATTGTTTACCCTCTTAATTAGGCTACTCGTTTACGCTCATATTTGGACTACTCGTTTTAATCACCACAGTCGTATGACTTATTTCAACTTGTTTGATTGTTGAACTACCTGAGCTCATTATTTGATTTGTATTCGATTGTTGGATACTCCAATCTCGTTTATTGGTTCATCTGTTATTTTATTGGACATTCCGGAATTTTCCACTTAAGCCTTACTTGATACTTATCATTCTATTCCTAGTCATAATTTCTTACTAAGTCATTCGGACTTATTTTATAAGTTTAACATGTGTAGGTGACTGAGATTTGGGATTTGCATCAAGCTTGGAGATTTGATTACTAAATTTTGGGTATGACAAATTGTGGATTGTAATAATTTGTAGCATTTACATACTCAAGTTAGTACTAATAAGTTAGCTACCGTTTTGAAAAAAAAAAATTTGACTTATATTGAGTATATACTTGATCAAGATTGAATAAAATTTTCGTTGCATTGAAAGTTGAGAATGATTTTTATAAGCCCCTTCCCATCGGGTAGCGTTTCGGATCTAGGAGTGGATGCTCTAAGATCTGAGGCGTTACAATGTTGGTTTGGTAAACGATTAAGATTTTTTAAAAATTTTAAGTGAATTAACAGAAAATTTCGATCGGTTAATTTACCAAACCGACCAATGCTCGCCCCTATTACGAAGAAAGGTTTTCTTTTGGCGATTTAGGCGACTAGACCTGAATCGACTGATATAAATCCTAAAATGACCAAAATTGCTGCGTGTTCAAAACGAGACTAGATTGGTCAAGGTGTCATTCTATTTGCCTTCGAATGTGCTCTTTGACATACTACGTTCTGATTTTTATACGCAAAGTCGCTATGGGATGAGTTGAACTGGAAATATAATACTGAAAAGCAAGGAATTGAGAAGTATTTTGTTTTCTAGTTCCTCAAGTATCAGATGGTTAAGGGCAAGTCTATAACTCAATGAATACATGAGCTAATCAACTTAGAACACTTTCTTTCTGATGCTGAAATGAAACTTCTTGAGAAGTTTTTGGTGATGTCCATTGTGGATAAGTTTCCCAAATTTTGGAAAAATTTTGGAATGACACTCAAGCATAAAAAAGGGAGGTTAACTCTTGATGGTCTCGTGGTTGCCATAAGTATCGAAGAGGAACACCGGAATTAAACTCATGACGTTCCAGTATAGTACCAAGCAAGTTCAGTAGAAAATAATGCATCATTTACAACAAAATGTGTTTCTCTAGGAAGTCGTATATTAGCTTTTCTAGGTCCTTCGATTCATTTTGTACTACAGACATTTTAGCAATGTTGGCTTCTTTCATCATTAAATAGGAGATACACTTCTTATTTTTAAGTAAGGTACATGTTGTACGACTATTAGTGAGATATATCCATTCATATTGATGTTGGGCCCAAGTGCATATTGGGGAATATCCACATTCCTCATTGATGAGAAAATGCATACGCCATAAGTGATGTAGCAAATTAACACAAGAGAACTTGAGAAACTAAATTCAACAAAAATATACTTAACAAAAGACAAATTAAACAACGAAGTAATTTAAGTAATTTTTGGTTTCTTCCCCAACAGAATAATGAATTCATGGTGCCAAAAAGTTTGCTTCATCTAATTGTGCTATATCAATGAGGCCATTGAAATCGTCATCATTGTATGCGAAATTTACTTCAACACCATTATTTTTTTGCAAAATTTGCCTCATCATCTTTATTATGTAAGTGAAATTTGTCTCATATCGTTCCACTTCCCTTTACTTGAGGCTTGAATTAGGTTGACAAAGTATTCAGACATATGACATGCATATACGTGACCAATGATCTTTCAAATGACATCGGTAACAAGAATTCCCTATTGAATTCTCTCTCTCTCTCTCAATTACTATTATTCCACTTCAGGTGGTAAGAAGAATTAAGACTGTCATGAAAACGACAATTATAGCATCCACAACCGTGGTCTTTGTCTTTTTCAAAGTTATTATGTATTATTGTATTCACTTCAGGGAATGGAGCAGATCCGGTAGGACAATTTTATGATTTCTAATTGGTAGCTCACTAATTTGTTTAGCCACAAAAAGGTATGAGATCAACTCTAAGTATTTTTGAAAGCTTTCTCCTGATATTGCTGCTGTAGGAGCACATTTGAGCATGAAATCTTGAGAAGATATTATTTCGACAAGTTGTCATCTAATATTTTCTCCACATAATTTTAATTGGGAACTAATTCTAAATATGTGGAGTTGTACTCATAGATTAAAATCTTTCAACCTCAGGTGCATACAATCATAACGAACTTTAGGTAGGATTATTGTCTTTTGATGATCATATCTTTCTTTCAAATTACACCACAATTGGAGTGGATTTGTTATAGGGTAATAGTCCATTTTCATCCTTCATTAAGATGGTGGCAAAGGAAAATCATAGCTTGACCTTTATCCTGCTTAAATGCTTAATTTTCTTCCATAATTGTATTCCCAAAACCTTATACGTCTAGATGAATGTCAGCATCAGATACTCGGATAAATAATTTTCGCGCATTATCTCAAGGACATGAAACTCCAGTTTCATGAGATTCTACATTCTAAAAAGAATCAATGACAAAGTGTAGTAGTTCAAACAAGTATACAAATGTAATCATAACAATTGTCAAACAACCATTTAAAATTAAAATGATTGTTAGAATTAGAAAATTATTGCATGATTTGAAGAAGAATGTTTTGAGGTTAAAAAATATGCAATGTGCAAATTTATTTATAATCAAATAAGGGAAAAAGAAAGAAAGAAAGAAATACTTGATTTACGTTATTTGTATTGCAAATTAAATTTGTAAAATTTCATGGAGCAATTTATGAAAATACTACTAATCCCAAACATCCACATACTCAAAGCTAAGCTTAGTTGAAGATCCATGTAAAAGTAATGCAGAAATTTTAATAAAAATTAATCAACACAAAAGTACATTGCAAAGAGTTTGGATTCTACGGTGATCACAAATAAAATAAAAACGGTTTCTATGAAATTACAAAATTATACTATTCATATAAAGAAGGTTCATATTAGGTCATGTTGTAATACGAGTTTTTGGTTCCATGCTATTTAGTCTTTGTGTCGCACCAATCCACCAAATTACTCCATCAATAACTCATATAGCATGTTTTGAGACATTTTAGATAAAAATAGGAGATCCACCTTTGATCCTTCATCCAAAGCATTATGGTGAGACCTCTTTGTCAAAACAATTTAAAAGAGATTAAGAAAAAATCATTATACTTCATCCAAACCGTGTAGCAAATATACATACAAACAAAATCAATATCTTATAACTAAAAACAAATCTAAATACAAGATATAGCACGATATTATGCCTTACAACATAAATAAAATCATAAGCCAAGTTATTCATGAAAGACCTTAGGATACATTTTTCATTTATTCTATATCATGCAGTTTATATAAAAAATTGAACATTATGAACACATGCATATATAATGAGCATAGGTTATAGCATAGCGCAAGCACATCATGTATGTATATATGATTAGAATATGCAAACGATTACCTCATGCTCAGTTGGTCTTTTGCTGATAACGTGTTAGAAAATAATTGCAAAAAAGCACAAAAAATTGAGAATTATAGATTAAGGAGCAGTTCTTTATTCTTAGGGATGATTACATCCAGAACCTCCATCTATAATATCCTTGTACAACAATAAAAAGAAAGATTTGTGAAATGATGGTGTATATCAATTTGCATATCTCAATCTCATAAACCTAAAATGAATTATAACTAAATCTGTTAAAGATGATATGATACTATAAAACAGACATCCGCACAAAATCTTGTATCTCTAATAATTTTTCTTATTTTTGTCCCAACTTTATTTGCTCATCCCGACAAATGTATTTACTTGTTAGAGAAAAATTAATTCCCACTGTCATTAAACTAATTAGTTAATAATCCAAAACATTATCATAATCAAGGTGCAATAGAATGAAGTCTTTGCTATTTTTTTTCCTTTTTCTCTTTTAACACTTGTTTGATAGGTGCTTCAAGCTTACCTTTTAGACATTGATTTTTAGGTAGGGAAAGCAATTTTTGACACAATACAACACGATATGAACTGGCATGATATTATATTGGGGTAGGATTATTGGCTTGGGTCAATATTGAATTGACTCGATAAGTGACACAAGAATCATAGGTAAGTTAAAGTTGAGTATCATATTACCGATAAATACGATAATTTTATTCAGTAACCTGCCAATCATATTCAATCCAACCCAACCCAATCCAAACTTTCATAAAAATAATTGAATAATACTTATACTTGCCAACTGCTAAGCACAAGGCATAAGGCATATCCCTTTCAATTCATGTTCACATTCTACTCTAAAACTTGAAACCAGAGGCCTTCCTTTTTCTTTTTCTCCAAATTCCAAAATCCAAAGGACCATCACCTAACTCCAATTCCAAACTGGTGGTGAAGTCCAAAGGCTAAAACTCATCGAGCACTGGTCACCATATCCTACTCTAACTTAACTACTTGTACTCCCTTTATGTACTACACTACTACTACTTATTTAGCAATTTTTCTTTTTTATTATTTTCTTATTCTTTTCAAATATCATTCGAGTTTGATATTTGTCTAAAGAGTTGGAAGGATTAGATGCTAAATATTTTTCTACTTTTCACTGTTATATTGATTGTTAAGGAACAGCCGAACATCTGGTCTTTTGGATAAATGATTACAGTTTACCAGTTAGTACTTGAACACTTGTTGTTGGGAATTACTGATCATGATTGAATGATGTATGATGTTATTATGTATTTATGTTAACTTTTTTCGATGTATTAATGAGTGAAGTAATGAAAAAATGATCACAAGTTGAAATGGGTTAGGTTGTGTGCTGCTAATTAATGTGCTAGGGTGTTGGCCTATTTTTATATTAAGTCAACAAGGTTAGACACGAGAACCTTAAGGTTAGGTTTAGGTTGAGGCTTATCAAGTTAAGTACTATTTTGTTTAGAGTCAGCCCAACACGATAGGATTGGCACCTCCAAATCAAATATTATGCTACAAGTTTATTTACGGATATGCATGAAAATTTGATGAGCATGTGAAACTTTATATGCTAGATAGAATTGTTAGATTTAGTAACAAATTTAGATTCGAGGGAAGAGGTAGAGACTTCACATTTCTTGCTTCTAGGTTTATTATTCACTGTGTATGCATGTGTTAGACTTATGGGGGGATTTTTATTTGAAATTGATGTAATTTCTTGTTCTATTATTTGTGTTTTCTATTTTTGGATTGTCATGTTATAAAGGGAAACTCTGCTCAAATTATTTTTTTGAGTAATTGTAAGCCTACCCTCAAAAAAATTCAAAACACAACTTTTATAGGTCAGTCCTCGATATGTAGGTTGTGAAAAGTAAGATTTAGCATTCGAATACAGTTTCAATTGAAAAATAACAATTCAAAGCTTGAAATTGTTGTAGTATCTAACTCCTTAGAAGTTGGATTCCCAATCATTTGTGGGGTCTTCTCACCAAACGGTAGCTTGTGATTTTCCCAACGCATGGTAGTTTTGAGCATTTCAATTTTTTTTTCCTTTGATTTTATGTTAATTGTTGTTCATGATATTTGAATGTATTGATGTAAGTAGTATTCTATGAGTCGCTTCGCGAGCGGGAAGGGGGAAGAGCATAACTCAAACGATCACATGCAGAGTGCACTTGTAAATTTTTTATTGATCTTTATGGTTCTAAATACTTTCTTGCTTTATTCCACTGTGCAGAGAAAAGAAGAAAATATTTAAAATATAACAAACATCCCTCGAACACCTGCAATTGTCATCATAAACCTTGTAATCATATAAACGTATTTGAAAAAGAACAACACGTTTTGTTTATAGTGCATGGATTTAAAATTGTGGATGCAAAATATAGCAATAAGCTTCTAATCATACCTTTTCTCATTGTGAGTTATCATAACTTTTGACAAAGAATATTGATCCACCCATCTTGATCAAAATATAAATTTTACGAGTTCTTTGACCAATTAGCTCTTGTTCTAATGGCAAGATAGATGTTTCATAATATCTTGACTACGAGAAGTTATAAATTTTATTCTCACCAGTGGCATATGGATTTTACCTACTGCGTGGTAGTTTCGAGGATTTTTCTACCATATGGTAGCTTGAAGAGAATTTTTCTCGTAATAGTTATTGTACTGGATATCTGAAGACATTTATATATTATGGTGATGTATTACTTGAATTTAATTGTTTCTTTGAAAAAAAAAAAAAGAAAACAAATATAAATATTATGAGTTCTTTAGTCCAACAACACACAATTCAAAAATCAAGCCCGTTTTGCAATTCTATGCAAGTATACTAAATATATTCAAATTTAAATATGTAACCTTAAATAGTAGTTGGAAGAGAGACACATGAAATGTTTCTGCAATTTCACTCTCAAAATCAATAATTTGGAATTAGTAATATCGTCATCACATCCCAATGACATATTTCCCATGCTTCTAAATTTATCACCCAATCTTCTTTTAAGACTCTTTTGCTTTGTAGAATGAGATTAGATGTGATAGATAAAGTATACTATTTATTAATTAGATTACGCATCAATACAATCCAATAAAATATTTGCTTGCATGGGCCAAAAATAAAAATATTCAAAATATTATCCAATTCATTGTTTGATGTTTTGAATAATTTCTTTTAATAATTGATAAGATCACACAACCTTGACCTTTTACTATAATTTTCTTTTTATCATTCCATAAACTATTTGGAAAAGTTAGATAGAGGAATTTTTTTTTAAGAGAGAGAGAGGTAACCTCTGTGTGTGTGTGTGTGTGAGAGAGAGAGAGAAAGGGGTAACCTATGTGATCTCTACATACAAATTAATGCTTTTCCTTTCCTTGATATATTCTCCCACGTCAGTCTTTGAATTTTAACCAAGTCATTGAGGGTTTTTCAACATTATGCAGCACAAAGTTCATGGGGGTAAGTGGAGCATTTAATGCGTCTGAAGAAATGATCTACATATACTTTCCAAAAGAAGGGGACAAATTAACAGAAAAATGAAATTTCGCATCAAGCCATTTCGGGTAGGTGAAGTGCCTAGTTGTGGCACACAATTTGTGCGGTTTGATTTTTGTTTTTCATGGTTAATTTTGTGTTTTCTCTTCTTACTCCTAAATATCTATAATCCTTGTGTTATCTGATTGTTAGCATGTGATCCATTATTCGAAAATGTTTAGAATAAAATACTGGGCCACGTATTAATCACGAATTTTATATATGCCAACCAAACATTACATTAGTATGAATGGTAAATTAATCGCATGCAATCCTTCCAAAGCAAATGAGCTCTAAGAATATTAAGAAAGAAGATTTCCTAAAGCATGATGAAATTACCTAAAAGTACTTTTTTTTTTTTTTTTTTGATAAATTACCTAAAAGTACTTTGATGTACATCACTAATTAACTCTCAACTCTAAAGATAATAAGAGTTTCTTGCAAAACACTTCCCATTTAATCTCTCATTGGCAATTTTTCTTATATGCTATTTTAATTGGCAAATTGCCCCTAGCGTTATTTGATCAATGCCAAATAGTACCCTAGTATTAGTTTTAATGGATTTTTCATATAAAATGTCCATTTTATGCTTATATATCAACTATTAAATCTTTTATTTTGAAGTCGACAATCCAAATATAAATAAGATAAAAAAAATAATTTTTTATTATAACTTTCGTATAAATACATAATATATCATATATTATGTAACCATATATATATACACATACATTTATGAATGGAAGAAGATGAAGAGAAGAAGAAAAGAAGGAAAAATAAAAGAAAAGGGAAAACAAAGAAATTGAAAAGTAGAAAGATAAAATGTGTGATTGAAAAATGCGAAGATAAATATATTAAAATATGAAGAGTATATTTATAATGTTGGTCAATCAATAAGATAGGTGTTGAGTGATTTGAGCAATAATTATTTAGCACATTACGTTTTTGCTAATTAAAGTAACATGGGAGGGGGGGTCTTTGATGATGCATTTTACAGTGGATATTCTTGCAAAAAGCTCAAAATAATAACATAAATATAACTAAAATATTTAAACTTTTACTTTTTATTCAAAATTTTATAATAATGCAGATTAGGACTATTTTAGGATGAAGAGAGTAATGTAGTATAATATATATATATATATTTTGTGGTAGAGATAAGCAAGAATAAAATCAAAGCATTAATGTCTTTAGGCCACGCTTTCTTGACAATAGCATAATAGGGCCAAGATGATGATAACACAAGTGTTGACTACAACTAGTTGATGGCTAACACAAGTGTTGACTACAACTAGTTGATGGCTACAGCAAAGTGAGTAAGACAACCCATGAAATGTGTCCTTTGTGTTGTGTGATTTCCCAACACATAAGGATTAATTAGTCATATATCTCCCAAGAATTTCAAGTAATCAGTCACTATATTCTACAGCAAATTAAATGTAATATATTCATAGTCGTTGAATTATACTGGAAAAAAGAAAAAGACAATTTTCAAACGAATGATAATAAATTTAAGGAAAAAAAATACTAGTTTACTCTGATTTTTAAGGAAAAAAAATTGCAGTTCTTGGCTTCTCTGATCTTGGTTGATCAGTTACAAACAAATTTGACTTAGTGGTTGTACCATTTGAAATTCACAAAAATTAATGAAAAGAAAACCTTAATTACGCCGTCGTTCTTTGAATAAAATGACACCATCTCAATATTTTCATAGTGAAAGTGTAAAGTTCGAGTTTCACAAACCTTAATTATTGTTCTTGTGAAAAGAAAAAAGAAAAATAAGAAGGTTTTCTTGATTAGGGTTATAAGGAAATTATTGGAATCCCCACTTGAGCGGCCATGCCCGTCACCTTTCCAGGTTTGATGCAAAGTTTGTGGATTTTTGTGGGAAGGGATAAGTATGTTGACTTTGATTTTTACCCTGAGTTGTCTTTACTTTCTGTACTTTTATTTTTTGATTAATTAGTATTTGGACTCACTATAAGAAACGACCATTGGTGACGACATATTAAGTAAGCAATACAAAATTTATAGTTATTATATTACTAAGTGAAAAAAATTAAGTGTTGACGTACACTCCCAGTCCCACCTTCTTTAATTACAAATAATTTAATTGCCCAAATTTATTTTAGGTTAAAATTCTCAACATTTTCATAGACAAAATTATTCTTTTTTTTTTTTTTTTCACTCTGGCGACCTTATTATATTTATGATAGTGTTTTATTTGGGTTAACATCCTCTACTCCAATTGACAAGCATTTGGAGATGAAATACGAATTGAAATGAAAGATTCAGAGTAACTTTAATGCCTCAAATTCCTTAAATAACAAATATATATAGTTATAATTTCATAATTTAATTTATAACTATTTATATGTTCACAAATGCAATGAATTGATCTATCAATCTAAACAATAACGTAATCTAATTATCCATGTAATTCCTAAAACTTTGACATATAATATTATTGAATTATTAAAATTTCACTTTCATTACTTTAATAGCTTTTTTAGGCAATTTACATTTTTTATTCTTAGACGTCATTTGAAAATTTTTCAAATGTAATTTGATTAGAAAAGATTCGGAGTTTAAAAAAAATATTAAAAAATATCTTCGTAGCTAATTGGCTGAAATAATTACAAATAAATGAAAAAAAAAATTAAAAATTCCATTCTTGAAAATTTTGAAAACTCAAAAGTGTTGTAAATGTTAAAAAATGTTGAAATGAATCCAAGAAAAAATTAAAGAATGCGGTTTTAAATAAGTTAGGGCAATTAGGTTTTTAAAAATTAAAAAAGGACAGACATGTAGTATAGGAGGTAAAAAAATGAAATGTAAAAATCACTGCTCAAAATTTTTTATTTTGTCACAAGAGGTGTTTATTTTCCCGCTTGTAAGAAGAGCATGGTTACCCACCAAAACCAAGAAACTGAAAAAAAAAAAAAAAAGGAAGAAAGAAAAAAAAAAGAGGAGTTCACCGAGAGTAATTTGAACTCTCTATTTTGGCAGTTAAATCATTTATAACGGATTCTTCACCGCCGTACTTTGAATTTTTACTTTGACGGTGCTTTTTACTAGACAGCTTTTACTAAGTGTCGTACAGTTTGAACAATTTTGTTCTTGTCCCTATATAAACCCCTTTACCTCCTGAAAACATTTTCTACACTCCATTTTTAACAGATTTATACTAAAAATAATTTGTTGCACAACCAGAGATGAGCGGATCAGGTTACAAGCAGAATCATTCGAAAATGAGATAATTTTAGGCATAACAGAAAAAAATTCATATGTCCGTCATGTATCTGCAGACATCGAAAGGAGTTCCATCAACTTTTGATGGAAGAAGATGGAACTCCTTCTGATGTCCACCAGTACATGGCGGACATAAAAAATACAAAAAAAAAAAAAGTGATGTCCGCCTCATATTGGTGGACATCAAAATCGAGTTCCATCAAAATTTAATGGAACTTTGTCAGATGTCCACAAACATGCGGCGAACATAAAAAAATGAAAATGTTGATGCCCGCCATTGTGTCGGAAATTAAAAAAAAATTAAAAAATGTTGATGTCCGCTACATATTGGCAGACATCAACCAGAGTTTCATCAAAACTCCATTGCATGTCCACCAATATGTGGCTTTTTTTTTAATTTTGTGTAACACCTTGAATCCTAGAGCATCCGCTCCTAGGTCGAAAATGCTAAGTAAAGTTACTTAACTAAAACCATCAATAGCTCATTGATTAAAAACTAAGTCCTCAATACATTGTCATACTGAATAAATGCATCTCTAAGTCTCAACATCAGTTATACAACCCTACTCGGCACTATTACATTATCATCAATACAAAATAATATTAATCTCAAGTCCTCGAACTAGTCATGAAATTCCTGAAATTAATTTCCTACAAATAGTAGAATTAAAGGGGTTAGTTCATTGACTCAGCAAGAATTATAGCTATGACAAATGAAAAAGGTGTGTGTCAAACATGTTCAAGGGATCAAGATATCAACATGATTCAAATGATTATCAAGAATAGGTGATATCATGGAATCATAAAGAATCACATAGCTCGAAAGCTCAAGAAGAACAATTCGATAATTATGGACAATACAATAATTCATTATAGCCATTCATAAGGCTCACAATTTCAATAATAGATATGAATATCAAAATAATTAAGGCTGAACTAGCGCTTGATGGGTTTGTCATCCTTATCACTCCGAAATAAATAAATTATATCCTTATTCCTCCCGTCTCATTCTCAAGTGGTCACTCAAAGGGGAGCAATCCAAATAAATAATGTAAGCACAGTCAACCACATGCCTTTAGAGTAGTCCCTTGGAACCCTACCTTCAGGATTCTTTAGAGCTATCCAACGTTAGAGAGGCCTCAAGGTTTGGATCAATGATCCGTTATCGTCCAATCCTTCCCCTTGAAGTTTTCAGGGCCTAACATTCATGCATTAGGTTTTAAGAATTTGGACATAAATAGGGAAAAATTTATTCGGAATGATATACAAATACTTTGAACATTCGATATAACATTTAGATTGGATCATCGAACATAAAAAAATTAATTTGATCATCAAAACATTTAAAAGAGATGATATGAAGACTAAAAATAATGAAAAGGGGCTGACAACATAAAAAATCGGCTACTAGATTGGGTGCATCCACGCCAAAAAATTGGCATGGACGCGTTGGTAAATTTTTTTTTTTTAACACGAAATTACAGCTGAAATTTCAAATTTAATAGTTTCATTTTTCCATAACATAAAATTGAGTTCTAAAATGTTTTAAATTAATGAATCGTAAATTTGGATTGGAATTGTTACCTTGAAGTTTTCACGTCGAACTCTCTCAATCTCAACACTCTATAAAGCAGTTGACTGCACAAAATTTGAATACAAATTATTCGAAAGAAACTGATTACAGAGAATTTGAATAAACGATGAAAATTTGAGATTTTACGGCGATTTGAAAATAAAAGGGGAGGGGCATTTATATAAAAGAAAAGCGTACAAAAATGGAATATTAATGATTTACAAAAAGGAATATTAATAATTGTACGGAAATAAATATTAATAATTGTACGGGATATGGACGGTGAATTATTATATAGAAAGAAATATTAATGATTGTACGGTGTACAAAAGGTGAATTATTGTATAGAAAGGAATATTAATGATTATACGATGTATGATTGCTGCAAAAATGAGGTGATTTTAGCAATAAATGGACCAAAATGTCATCAATATTTTTTATGGAACTCCAAGCAATTTTCCCCAATATCCGAAAATGAGATAAAAATACGGTAATTTTAACAGTAAAAGCAAAATATTCAATCAATTTTTTATATATAATTAAAGAAATTAAAAAAAATATTGGAAATTACTGGCTAAACATTTGAAAGATTGGCCGAACATCTGTAAAAGCAGCTACTAATAATAATAATAATAATAATAATAATAATAATAATAATAATCTGGTGGATGGGCGAGGTGGTGCATGGGGGGGGGAGGGGGGCGGGTCTAGGTAGGGTTAGGGGCAAAATTATCCAAGTGTTCCCTGTTTAGTAAAAACTATCCAGCATTTAGTGGTCCAGTTTTACTTTTCTTCCTTCTCAATCTTTTCTTGTTTGGCATTGACAAGTGGATGTCCCTAAACTAGCCCGTTTTTCCTTGTTTCTTTAGTTCATGTAAACACTTATCAATTTTATTTATGAAGTATTTTTTATTTTTAATTCATTGATTCTTCATTCTTGTTATTCGAGTTAATTTTATGTAAAATGCGCTGTGAACTTGATCACATCATAATCCATTTAGAAGTTTATAAACTTGAGAAAGAAATCTTAGTAACTAGACTAAGAACAATTTAATTTACTTGATTGAGAGGTTGTGTAGAAGATGGTCAGAGGGGACATACTATTCTTATCAAGCCAGCCATCTTGACAAAATAAATAAGCTATCAGTGCATTTCATCCAATTACAATTCCTACTGAACCCACGTCATATGATGTTATAAAAGATTACGCTATTTTATTGGAGAGGATGGTATTGAATGATCATTCACAAAAAATGCATAATTGAGAAGGCAATCCAATATGCTATCGCCTTATGAGGAAACACGATATGGTTCCCAAACCATGTACAAGCCTATACAAGGCGACAAAGGTTGCGTGTGACTAATCAAAGGCGACGATTTCACAAAAGGATCTCCTGAAAGATAGGACGATCAACAGTCGTCTGTCGGAAACCCATCGAGTGAAGGAGAGCAAGCATCACAACATGGCATCGGGGATGATGAATGACATTCTGCGCTAATTTTTTTTTTTTTTTTTTTCTTTCTTTTCTTTTCTTTTGAAGAAACACTATGCGCTAATTTGGAGGCCACTATGTTGCAACCTCTCCAACTTTCCATGCTTGTAGTGTAACGCCCTTGATTGAGATAGCATTCCGCTTCATGATTTAGGACATTACTCGTGATCGGATAGGAAATCTAAATCCATTACAATAAGTAGAAAAGAATATCATTCATGCTATAACATCAAAATATTGTTCTTACAAGCCCAATTTCCAAAATACAATTACAATTCAATTTATCTATACAAAATAGGCCATTTCTAAATTCTATCGATTTCAAACCCGTACAATCATTCGTAAACCAGGCCTAATCATATACATATTCCAAAAACGAATCTATGGTCAAAACGGGGCTTTATCCAACAAGCAAATCGGTCTAGGAATATACATGATATTATGGAATCATGAGTCCACTGACCCAGTAAAACTCATGGCGAGAAATATGGAACAGAAGAGTACGAACGGTAAACAGGACAGTAATAGACAATAATGTGATTCAGTAAGCGGTACAGTACAGTCGAGACAGTAATTATCAATTTGATAACGGTAAACAGTAATCACATTCAGATCATATAAGGCTGAATCAAATGGTTTTGGTGGATCTATCACCCTTATATTTTCAAACAGATTCATCCTTATCCCTACAATGCTCTCATAAGAGCCAGTTCAGGAAAAGCACTATCGACTATCCACATGCCTTAAGATAGGCTTTCGGAACCCTAACTTCAGGACTTGTCCAGTCTATCCAATAGTAGGGGATTTTCAGATGTTCTAATAGTTAATCCTATATTGCCCATATCAGATACTCCTGTCAAACCCCAGGGCCCAACAGTAATAATTCAGTTCGGTTCAAAAACAGTCAGTCATTTTGGTTATATCAATAAGCCATCACAGCGCAGTGTTTGATTGACCACGATCAGTAATAAATCAGTTCGAAATTTTGGTTAATCCTATCATTCGAAACAAATCGGGAATTTGGACTTATAGACTTGAGGATTCATTGTATAAAAATCTAAAATTTTAATTTAGAAAACGTGATATGGATTTGGGTCATCGAAAAGAGGTCGAAAACACGTTTAGGATCATGAAAACGGTTTAAAAATTTTTGAAAACGGGTGCTTGGGAGTGGGTTTGGGCGTTGGGGCTCTCAAACAGTAGCATTCACCTCGAATCTAAGCGCTTGAGTGCCCAAATGGGCGCTTGAGGGCTCAGCTTCTGGACAGAAAACGAAACAAGAAGATTTTTAAAAATTTTTCTGGGCGCTGGAGCACCGAGCTCACTGGAAAAAATGTTCATGTTTTTGGACGGGCGCTAGAGCGCCGTTTTCAGCGCTTAAGTGCCGAACACACTGGAAAAATGATGTTTCATGATTTTGGACGGGCGCTTGGGTGCCGGTTTTGGGCGCTGGAGCGCCTCCAGGGGCTTAAACGCCTGTTCTCGGTCAAAAATTTTATTTTTTGTCCTTTTTATTTTCTTTCAATTTTTGATTCAAATTCACATTTTTAGGGTTCTTTTAAGTTCATAAATATTTCTAAATCATCGTTTTGGAGTTTGAACAAAGAATTTTCGAAAAACAAAATCGAGTTAAAACACAACGTTTTAATCCATTTTCCTCATTTTCTTTTAGTTTTAGCATCAAATCATCCTCATTTAGTCCATGGTCCCAAATACGATTTCAGTCCAAGTATAGGAAGGATATCAATAATATTCACGATATAATGAATCACAATTTCAATGTGTCGAGCTCATACTAACGGCAACAATAATCAAGGCAACAAGATTCAAACAATAATGAACGACATGCTCGAAATAAGATAAGCTCGACATATCACGATGAACAAGTCATGAAAGAATGTATAAATATGCAAAAAGAGAGACGAGGTTCCATAAGTCTTACCTCTTGTCTTAAGTTCAATCCGTAAATACTTCGAGTTTGATCAACCGAATCAAATGCCTAAACCAAGTCATAAGTTCTTATGTCAAACTCTAAATTTCATCATCATAATCATATGAACATAAATCAAGTTTCACTTATCCAATGGTAGAGTGTATATCACCTAGACTTCCCCTTGGATTTCCTTTGAAACTTGAACTTAAAATGTATATGTGTGTGTAGAGTAGAGGCTGTCGAAAATGAAGAGAGGATGGAGTGAAAATTGAAGCTGAGTTTTCAAATTTTTGGAGTGACCAAAGAATTGCAACAAGTCTCAACTTCTATTTGTAGAGAAAGGGATTTGTGGAGTAGGTTGCTAGTCAAGTTTGGAGTATTAATTTCCACCAACCACCACGGTCTTTTCCATCAAATGAGAAGGTTGCCCATGCTTCCACCAAAATTCTGCAGAATTTGAAATCAAATTTTGATTTTTCTTGATTTCTTTTCTTTTTAAATTGTTTAGTGTATATATATATATATATGGTTGAAAATTGTAGAAAGTGTTTGGGTCATTTATTTGGGCTCAAATGAAGTTTAATTGGGCTGAAAATATTGAAGAAATCGAGGCCCAATCGATAGAAAATATTTGGAACATGTGGTATGTGTTTTTGAATTTAAAACGTTTATCGTTTTCTTAAAATCGTTTCGATTTATGAAATTGACGATTTGTAAATTTCAAATTAAGAAAATCTCGGGGTATTACATGTAGTGTCCATGGCTAAAAAAATGTAGCGCGTAGTTATTAACTTTTTCTATGCATAATTATTATTTTCTATACAAGTTTAATCATAGCAAAAGGCATGTATATTCTTGCAGTGTAATGAAAAAACACAAAATGTCCATATTTTTATATTTAATTGGCCAAAAAAAAAAAAATCCTTTTTTTTTTTAATTAATGTGAACAATCTCCTATAAAAATTAATGTCCTAACTTCCTTATAGTCCTATGGAATGACAATAACATCCTTCTTTTTCCCTTGTGCTTTTTGCACTCTATTACCTTTTGTTATACATAATTGGCAAACACAATCCTATCCTTTTTCCTTTTTAATTAGCATGAGACACTCTGTGTAAAGATTAATATCCTTTCTGCCTCCTATCATCACTGTTACATTAGCATCCTTGTAGCAAATTTTATAAAACAGAGATTTTTTATTTTTTTTTTTGGCCAATTTTACATACCAAGAAGCTACTTGTACTTATGCTCGGGGTAAAATTGGCAATTTGTCATTGATAAAACATCCCTAATCGTATTTCAAGCGCCTAAGAATCTTTTGTGTTAATTTAAAAAATACATGTATTTTTGTACTAATTAAAAATATCACGAATTTATGATATTAATAAATATTTGACAGGATTTATTTTAACAATTAACATTACACGAGCGAGGGCTTGCAGATAGCCCTTTGTAACAGGCAGTGGATGGGAAGTCTCCAACGACTGGTGAAATAATTTTTGGTAGAGTATGAAAAACTTGTGTTTATTGTCACGAAATCAAGAAATAGTTTTATTATTTTTTAATTTAAACTTCCACAGAACCTAAATTACGTGTATAAATCTATAATGGTTGGATTGTAGACCACCATATGCTAATAGAAAATAATTAGCTGGACTTGAGTGGGTGGTACTTAGCTCTCAAATTTGAAAAACAAATCTAAGCTTTACCTATTTTTTTCCCCCTCGTGAAAAAAGATTAATAATATATATTAAGTAAAAAAAGTTAGGCAGCAATATGAAAATTGTCGCTAATTAATTTTATTTATTAAATGATAATAACTTTTTTTTTTTGTCATTAATAATATTTTTTAAGTGATTGTAATTTTTGTTTTGTTATTCTATAACTTATAGTAGTAACAACTTATAATGTTTTATAACAACTTAAAGAAAATAAAAATTGCCGTTGTAATTTGTGGCAGAGTTTTCATTATAATTGAATTTTTACTATAGATACATGTGTTGCTAAATACTAATAGTGACGATTTAAATTCAATTTTTTATCATTGTTAAATTTTTTAAAACCATTGTTTTTACTAATTAAATAATTTTTTTTTTTGTCACATTCTTGTACTTAATTAGTGAAAAAATTCATGCTGCCACTTCATATATATCGCTAATTCTTTTATTTCTTATAGTGTCGTTTAATTATTACATGTTTGGTGTAAAAGTTGTTTCGAACTTCTCTGTTTTATCCTTTATTTTTTCACATGAATATACGTATAAAATAGCAGTTAAAAATCCCTTAGTTGTATTTAGGAGAAAATTCAACCTTAATACTAATTCTTAACACAGCTTCTCACTGTGTAAAAATTAACAAGGCTATATGCTCCCTGTTAGAGTGGTTAAATATTTACACAAAATTTTTCATCTAAAATTTGTCCACTACGCGGCTTGTTGTCCCTGCAATCAATCAGTCTGCCCTTGCACAATTGAAAGGTGCTAAAGTTTGATAAAATTAAGTATAGGCACGAGTAAAATTCACCAACATGATATTAGTAAATAAATTGACATAATGAATTGCAGGAGCCCACCTTCCGACGTTGTAATCTTATTACTCCATGCATAAATTACATAGGAACGGTGCCTGCACATGACTCACTTCTTCCCAACTTATCCGCAATATGGAGCACTTAATGAGTTATGAGGTCACCCGAGTCGTGTATTTATACTAATATACAAAAGTTGTAATTAACATCCCCAACTACAAAATTATTACGGAAAGAACTCTGCATGTTTTATGTAGTTTTATTTGTTTAGTATATTTTCAAATTATGTCAGTTACTTTCAGTTTCTCATTTCAGTTTTCTATGGATTAGGCAGATTAGTTATTAGTCAGTTTTATCTTCTTGGCTTGTATAATGTTTCAGACTGGACATTTCTTGAAATGTGAGTTTTGTTCATTCTCTTGTTAATATCATTTGCATAGATCTAATATGGTATTAGTTTGAGATATTGTCTATCCGCTGCATACCTCATTGTTTTTTTTTTCCTTACTCATGGAGTCCACTCAATCCTCTGCTACTACTGGTAGTTAGACCTCTGTTGAAGATGTGACCAACCCCTTTTATCTTCACCATACAGATAGTCCAGGGATTTCCTTGGTGTCTCAAGTGCTTACGGGTGACAACTATACGGCGTGGAGCTGCGCGATGTTGATCGCTCTCTCTGTCAAGAACAAAGTGGGGTTTGTTGATGGCACTCTTCCAAAGCCAGCAGGAGATATTCATCAAATTAATGCGTGCGTTCGTAACAATAACATTGTCATTTCTTGGATTCTCAATTTCGTGTCGAAAGAAATCTCAGCTAGCATCTTGTATTCGGATTCGGCGCATGAGATATGGAGTGATTTACGTGATCATTTTCAACAACGTAATGGGCCTCGAATTTTTCAGTTGCGGCAAGAACTTATGAATCTTGCTCAACATCAGACTTCAGTGGTTGTCTATTTTACCAAATTGAAGGCCCTATGGGAAGAACTTACGAATTACAGGCCACATTGTACGTGTGGCAAGTCTACTTGTGGAGGTGTGAAAGAACTTCAAGAACACTATCAAATGGAGTATGTTATGTCATTTCTCATGGGTCTCAACGATTCTTTCTCACATGTGCGTGGTCAAATCTTAATGATGGATCCCCTGCCCTCTATTAATAAAGTTTTTTTGCTTGTTGCTCAAGATGAGAGACAACAACAGATCAGTGTTACTGCTCCTACACCCAGTGTTGCTTTCTCTACACGTGGTGATCTTCCTAAAAACTCCAGTAAATCTAGTGATGTGTCTAAGTTGCCCACTGTCAAGGGGACAAAGAGAGATCGTCTCTTCTGTACTCACTGTAATTTACCTGGGCATACAATTGAAAAATGCTACAAGTTGCATGGATATCCTCCCGGGTATAAGTCTAAGCCCCGGCCTGTTGCGAACCTTGTGTCAGACACCAAAGAAAACCACCATGAAAATTTTTTCTAGTCACTCAATGATGGCCAATATCAGTAGCTAATGGCTATGTTATCCTCACACATGACTGTGTCTGCTAAAACAGATAACACCACGGTGCCTTCAACTTCGACTATGACTGCAGGTACTTGTTTTTCTACTGTCTCTTCTATGGATTTCTCTTTACCAACCGTTTGCGTTATTGACTCTAGTGCTTCCAATCATATTTGCTCCAATCGAAGTGCCTTTAAATATCTTAAGGCTGTTTCTTCATCTACAATCACACTGCCAAATAAGTCTCGCCTCTCTGTGCAATATTCTGGCAGTGTTCATTTGTCGCACAAGCTTGTTCTTACTAATGTACTATATGTCCCAGATTTTCATTATAATCTGTTGTCCCTGAGTGCACTTCTTTCTGGCACAAAACTTCAAGTAACATTCTTATCTAATTCATGTTTAATTCAGGATCCCAAGAGCCAGAAGACGATTGGCAAGGCTGATTTTGTTGATGGATTATATGTTGGATGCATCTGATTATATTACTAAGGTCTTAGCTACTGTTCATTCACGTACAAGTGTTCTTTGGCATAATAGACTAGGCCATGTTTCTTATAAAAGATTGATATTGTTGCAGCAACATTTGAACTGTAAACTACTTGATGTGAATAAAAATCAACCTTGTGCTATTTGTCCTCTTACCAAGCAAAAGCAACTACCATTTATGTCACACCATAATATTTCTTCTAATCCGTTTGATCTTGTACATTGTGACATATGGGGTCCGTTTCATACTCCATCGCACTTGAGCCATAGATTTTTTCTTACGCTAGTGGACGATTGCACACGCTTCACATGGGTATATCTTCTTAAGGCTAAATCTGAAGCTACAACTATTGTTCCAAGGTTCTTTGCATTTGTTCACACACAATTTAATAAAATTATTAAGGTGTTTCGCAGTGATAATGCTAAAAAACTTGAGTTTACAGCCTTCTTTCAAGAAAAAGGGGTTCTTCATCAATATTCATGTGTTGCTAGACCTCAACAAAACTCAGTTGTTGAGAGGAAGCATCAACACTTACTTAATGTTGCTCGTGCCCTCTACTTTCAATCTCATGTTCCAGTGTGTTTTTGGTCTGACTGTGTATTGATAGTTGTATATCTTATTAATCGGACTCCATCTCCACTTCTCAATAACCAATCACCACATGATATCTTGTATGGTGTTGCAGTTGATTATCGTATGCTAAGGGTATTCGGATGTTTAGCATATGCATCAACTATAACAGCCACTCGCACGAAGTTTTCTCCTCGGGCTTGTCCCTGCGTGTTTCTTGGCTATCCTACAGGTGTCAAAGGTTATCGACTGTATGATCTGACCAGTGCTCAAATATTCACATCTAGAGATGTCATCTTTCATGAGCAAATATTTCCCTTTCAGTCACATTCAGAAACTGATCTTGCTCATGATCCGTTTCAAGAAACTCCACTGTCAATTCCTTCATCCGGTGCTGATTTGGAGTCTTTTGATGTCAACTCCACTGGGTAGTACACAACATTCTACAACAACTGAAGAAACACTTCCTCCTCGTCGTTCGTCAAGATCTATACGACCACCGTCTTATCTACGGGATTTTCATTGTCATCTTCTCAAACATCATACCCCACCTTCGACACAGAGCTTGTATCCAATTACACACTACTTATCATATGATACACTATCTAAGTCACATAGACAGGCTGTTCTTGTGGTGTCTGCCAGTCCTGATCCCCAATATTATCATGAAGCTGTTTGATTTGCTCATTGGAGAGAAGCAATGAAAGAAGAACTTCACGCTATGGAGGCTAATCACACATGGTCCATTGTTCCTCTTCCACCAAATAAACATACTGTTGGATGTAGATGGTTATTTAAAACTAAGTATAATGCTGATGGCACTGTTGCTCGGTACAAAGCTCGCTTGGTGGCCAAAGGTTATAGTCAATAGGAGGATATTGACTATTTAGACACATTTGCTCCGGTTGCAAAATTAGTTATTGTCAAAGTGTTACTTTCTGTTGCAGCTAGCCAAAATTGGTGTTTGGCACAACTTGACATCAACAATGCCTTCTTAAATGGAGAGTTGCATGAAGAAGTTTACATGGCATTACCACCTGGTTATTTGAGGCATATCCCTTAATCTGATGTGAAACTAGCATGCAAATTACATAGGTCCATTTATGGACTAAAGCAAGCTCCACGACAGTGGTTCTCAAAATTTTCTGAAGTACTCATTTCTTCTGGATTCAAGCAGTCACGAGCTGATTATTCCCTCTTCACAAGAGGTAGTGATCAGTCATTTGTGGCCTTACTTGTATATGTGGATGATATCATTATTGTTAGTCCTTCTAATGAAGTTGTCTCGTCCACAAAGCAGTATCTTCAGTCATGTTTCCAACTTAAAGATCTTGGACCACTAAAGTTCTTTCTTGGGTTGGAAATTGCTCGGTCGAGGACCGGCATCATGCTATCACAATGTCAATATACTCTTCAATTACTGGAAGACACAGGTTTCTTGGCTTGTAAACCTCTCATGACACCAATGGATCCTCAGCTTTGCCTTACTACCACTAATGGTGAGCTTCTTCAAGATCCGTCTCAGTATCGACGATTAATTGGAAGGCTCCTATATCTCACCTTGTCTAGGCCAGATATAGCATTCACTGTGCATCAACTAAGTCAATATCTTGCACAGCCTAGAGATACGCATCTTTCTGCTGCTCATCATCTTCTACGGTATCTCAAAGGGAATCCTGGACAGGGCATATTCTTCGCTGCAAAATCTGTCCTTCATCTAAAGGCATTCTCTAATGCTGACTGGGGTACTTGTTTGGACACTCGAAGATCTATGACAGGGTTTTGTGTGTTTTTAGGTGACTCTCTTGTCTCTTGGAAGTCCAAGAAACAAACTACAGTGGCACGGTCTTCTGTTGAGGCCGAATATTGAGCTCTTGCGGCCACCACTGGTGAACTTGTTTGGTTGAAACAACTATTATGTGATCTGCAAGTTCAATTTACTGGACTGCCAACAATATTTTGTGATAATGTTGTAGCTTGTCATATAGCTTCCAATCCTACCTTCCATGAAAGAACGAAGCATCTAGAAATAGATCTCCACTTTGTTCGAGATAAGATTACCGCAGGCGAAATCAAGTTACTTCCTGTTCGCAGTGAATTTCAGCTTGCTGATATGTTTACAAAGGCACTACTATCCCCACGACTTAAGTTCTTGCTATCCAAGCCGGCCGTTGTGGATATACATCGTCCACCTTGAGGGGGCGTATTACGGAAAGAACTCTGCATGTTTTATGTAGTTTTATTTGTTTAGTATATTTTCAAATTATGTCAATTACTTTCAGTTTCTCATTTCAGTTTTCTATGGATTAGGTAGATTAGTTATTAGTCAGTTTTATCTTCTTGGCTTGTATAAATGTTTCAGGCTGGACATTTCTTGGAATGTGAGTTTTGTTCATTCTCTTGTTAATATCATTTGCATAGATCTAATAAAATGGTTCCATGTACATATCAAAATATAAGGACTATCAAAATTGAGTATAGGCACGAGTAAAATGCACCAACATGATATCAGTAAATAGACTGACATAATGAATTGCAGGAGCCCACCTTCCGACGTTGTAATCTTATTTCTCCATGCATAAATTACACAGGAACGGTGCCTGCACATAACTCATCTTCCCAACTTATCCGCAATATGGAGCACTTAATGAGTTATGAGGTCACTTGGGTCGTGTATTTATACTAATATACAAAAGTTGTAATTAACATCCCCAGCTACAAAATGGGTCCATGTACATATCAAAATATAAGACAATCAAATCCCACAAAAAATGGGACTCCTAGCTAATTTCATCTTGGAAAAGCCTTATTTTGCTTGGAATCATTCACAACCCATCTTTAAGTAAATTCAGCCTTGTAATTTACCTTCATCTTTTCTCTTACATAGGGCCTGGCACACGCGGCAAGCTTGTCTACACGCCCTTCATCCATCATCCATCTCCTGGCACTTGATGCCCATTGCATGGTGCTTATCGCCCAACACCCATCAATCATTTCTCGATGTTGCCACTGTACACCCACATGTATCACCCAATCTTGTCGATGCCATTGCGCGCATCGCCCGTTAGCTTGTTTATAAGCTTTCGCTGCCACAATCATTAGACTAATCTTAGTTTGACATGCCAACAATTTGCAACTTAATTTTGTGCCACACCAAGTCGATATACGTTGCCCGTTGATGTGTGAGCCTATCGTGTTCGGGCACCTAACATCAAAAGGGGCTAACAATTCATTACATACAATCAGTAGCGCAATAAGAAAATATTTTTATTGAGTTTGCTACTTAACTAGTAATGGATTTAGGTTGAACTAGTAATGGATTTCGTTTGAACTCCTTAATGTAGCATTTATATTTTCTTGATTGAGCGTATAATAATAAAGAAAATCTATAATTTCAATTTTATATAATTATTAAATGAGATTGCCTAAAGCTCAATGGGATTTCTGCACCCCAATACATTTAGCTCTATTTCCTCGAGTGAGAATATAATAAAGAAAATCCATAATTTTAATTTTATACAATTATTAAATAAGATTTCCTAAAAATAGGTTGGGTTACTGTACCCCTCTACATTTAGCTCCGTCATATAATTCAATGAGCATAGAGATGCCGAGAGATTGAAGACTGGTCTTTGATGATATTTGTGGCTTCTAATTTCGAAAATGATATTTAGTATCTTCTCATATTTAGAAATTGAGCGATATCTTGTCTGTATATATGCTCATTTTATTCACCGACTCCCAGAGGCATCCTTCTCCTCCACCGACGTTTAAAGATATTTTTTCAAAATAAAATCTCAACTAATTATGTACTAACGGGACAATAATTAACACGACTATATTTCTTCAGCTATGGACAAATTTGACAACGATGAACCCTTCTGACTAAAGTGTGAAATTATGCCAATTGATGGGGATTGTAAACAGAAGGACTGAATACTTTGAATCAACAGTAGTGTGGACTTGGTGAATAATTGTGCTTTCAGTGTAGGCCCATGTACTGAGGTGACATGACTCTGGTTAAAAGTTTTGGGCTGGACCTCTGACCCATTTCACCAACTGAATTTTTTCTCTCGGGTCCTTTTCCATAAGATCGTTGCAGCATATTTATGTAAAGAAAATATATATATAAATATATAGACAATAAATATTATTTTCCCTTGTATTGCACCTTTGTTGATCCCTAAAGTATTATAGTTATTTTAGTGTTATATATAGCCAATGTAATTTCACCTTTTTCTAGTCTACTTTCAATTACATTGCTTTGTCCACGGATGCTTTTAAAAAGAATTTCGATTAAAACATTTCATTAAGTTTACATCGATTCTGTCAAAATATCTATTGAACTTTTGCTACAAAGTATTTAATTTTGATAATTAAAATTTTAACAACCATGATGGAAGTAGTAGTCAATAATTTAAATTCGATAACTGTGGCATAGAAGTGGTAGCAAAATGATACAAAATTAATGTGGTAAAAATATATTGCCGTTGCTTGTACCAAGGTAAAAACATTTACCATGGCTGTATATTATGGTGAATTTTCTACAACCTTCACTAAAATTATGTATGATTGCATGGTAAATGCATATCAAGTACTTTCTACTACCATTATTTTTTTTATTAACATTAGTTTCCAATCATAGTAATTGCTTAAATGTTTTGTTGTGTTCATAAGTGTCACTTTGAAAATATCATAATTGCCCTTGTCTTTTCTCACAAACATACAAAAGCTCCCTTAATAGAAGGCCAAAAGTTTAAACCACCATTTTGAGAGGTAAAATTCATTTTGGTTCCTGAGGTTTAACATCAATTGCAATATAGTTGCCGTGCTTTTAATTTGCTTCAATTTCATCCCTTGAATCATTTTTCAGCAATAATTTTTGGTCAAAAATAGTAAAATGACAAAAATACCCTTGAACTATCTTTTGGTAAAACATACACTTTAATCCCTCAACTATCAAAACATGTCTCATTCACTCCTTCACTATTGATTGTAACATTTTTGCCTGTGTATTAAATGTTTGGACAAAATTTCTCACTACACCATGTATATCTATATATTTTTAATGTATTTTGAGGATTTTCAATTCTTTATTAATTATAAAAATTAATTATATTTTACAAAAAAATATTTAGCAATTAAATTAAGTCAAATTTTGCAAAGACATAGTAAATGATTAAGTCAATTAAATTAAGTCAATTAAAAATTTAAAATTCATTTTGATTTCTGGAACTTAAAAGATTAAGTTATTAATTATTTATCTAAAACGCATCTCAAGGTCTTTTGGATAAATTTGAACTAACCCAATACACACTTGATGCATGTCCATAAAATAATTAATATATATTATCTATATTAAATACAATGCAGACCAATTTGTATATATTTAACAATTAGAAT
>JACFYI010000890.1:669106-679426 GCA_014898755.1 Handroanthus guayacan | reverse complement strand
TCAGTATTTGTTTCAAAATTTCCTAATGCACAACATGTTTATAATATTCAATAAATATGACTCAGCACAAAATGTCCTATTTCAAATACATTGTTAATATAAATGAAGTACAAATGTCCTAAAATTCAGTATTTGTTCAAAATTTTCCTGATGCATAACATGTCCATAATGTTCAATAAGTATGACTCACTACAACATGTTCCACTTCAAGTATATTGTTGACATAAATGAAGTACAAGCATCCTAAAATTGATTACAAAATGCTCCATAGTACATTATCCATATAAATTAAGTAAAAATATCAACACAACAGCAGTACATAAATGACCATGCATTAGCAACCATATAGTTCTTTAGCGTGATTTTGAATTTCTCGGCATCCTTGAACGTTGATCCCTGTCCATGCATATAATATCTCCATCAATGGATTGAGTTCCTATCTAAACCCACTTCATTTTGGGATGAACTAGTGGAACCAATATCCTCCTTTAGTGCTTCCCTTTCAGTTCAGCAATGCAAGAAAATTTTAGATAAATGAAGTATTATCAAAGAACACTTGCAGTATAAAATTCAAACATTGTAGTGCAATTTTTTATTAATGAAGTATTACCAAAGAATGCTTAAATTACGAAATCCGAATGTTACAGTACAATTTTTGATAAATAAAGTATTATCGTGGAATATTCGAAGTATAAAATTCAAACAATGCAGTATAAATTTAATAAATGAAGAATTACTCTGAAACACTCAAATTATAAAATCCAATCATTGTAGTATAACTTTTTCATAAATGTAGTGGCAACTCCCAAGTATCAATCCAACTTTTTTTTTTCCCTATTTTTCTTGTTTTTTATGAATAGACGGAATTTGAACTCTCCCAGAAGTACTATTGTTGAGCACTTCAAATATAATTATTTAGGATTGCAGTATCATTATAGCTAAATGAAGTATTACCCACATAAGAAGCTGCCCTACCTTGCATGCCTATCAAGACTTCGTCTCTTTGGATTGTCGTCATATCAATAAAGTCATTTTCAGTAGGACCATATTGAAGATATCATTGTCACTACTCAAACTAACATACGATTTTCCACATGAAGTTTTGAATTATTAATGTGAAGAGTTGAGAATTGATCTCACTCCATCTTTTTTGAGATTAAGGTATAGCTCTCTGCAGTCGTATTATCGTTAATTGACAAGATGTATAGCTGCTCATTATACCCCTATAGTATTGAGGAATTCTTAGCCTAATTAGAATTAAGGAAAAATGCATTGAACAGAGAATACAAAAACCGCAAAACTCAAAATATCAATAAACCTCATCCCAAATATAATTCACAATTAACTAAAATTGTGCACAGACAAACAAGCTTTAGATATCCTAGAAAATAATCTTTCTATTGAATTCAAAATTATGGAGAACGTAACAATGAAAACTAAAAAGGTAGAAATAACTCTATATATAAACATTTGACATATAAAGAACTCAAATTATATACAGAGAACTTAATCATTAGACAACAACAATGTCATATGATTACCCCCATCAATAAGAACAATACTTAAGGCTTCTTCTCAGATTCGGTGGCCTTGGATAGAGATTTAGCTTTCTTCTCGGTGGCGGCTTTCTCAAACTTCTTAGTTAAAATTTGCCTTTTTTCTCTCTTGTAGACTTTCAAATTCTGAAATTTTGAAAATAATTCAAAACATGAATCTCCCTTAGATGGAAAATGATAGTAGAGGATGGAAATACAAGAAAAAGATGGGCAATGGATGTGGGTAACAATGGTGAATGAAGAGGTGCGATTTGTTGAGAGAAGATGGATGTGGGTCTTTGTTGCAGAAAATTGAGGGTTGGTGAGGTTGGGCGTTTGGAAATGACAATAAAGAGTGTTTGGGAATAGGTAGAAGGAAAGTGAAGAGAAAAAAATAGAGAAAGAATAATAAAGAAGGGTATTTTTGCCAAATTAAGTGGATAGGGAGCAAACTCTAAACTTCATTTTGGAATGGAGAGTGCAGACTTAAAAAATTTAAGTAGGGACTGAATCATAAAATGAAAATAACTTTTGGTACTTTTAAATAACTTTCCCTAAAGGTCTCCTAATCGTGGGGCTTTTGGTAATTGTAATTTACAGGTTCTAATGGGGTTAAAATGGGTTAGCAATTAAAATCATTCTTTAATTGAATCTTTTCTGAGAGTACATGGAAAGTGATGCAATTCGAAATGAAATGGGTAAAGTGATTAGGGGTGTAAATAAGTCAAGTAGAATTGAGCTTGAGCTCAAGCTCAAGCTCATATTAAAATCTCGAGCTCGAGCTCGACTTACCAAAAATAATATTGTAATTAATTTATTTTTTATTATTTTATATATTCTTAGAAGAATTTACGTACGTAACCATTATGCATTATCATCCATTTATTAACATATACTTAAAATCATAATAATAATAATAATAATAATAATAATAATAATAATAATAATAATAATAATAATAGTAATTATTATTATTATTATTATTATTATTATTATTTTTATTATTATTATTGGCAATATAATATTATTTGTATTTTATTTCACAAATACTTTAATTTAATATATATTATTATATTGTCAAAATAAATACACACACAGACACACACACACACAGAGAGATATATATATATATATATATATTACTGAGTCTCACATCCTTATCAATGAAAATGATTAGGAATTTTTATTATTACTAATAAACTTAAATATTTAAGAAATATGAAAGTACATAACAAATTAAAGCTCATATATAAGCTTTCAAACATCTAAAAATGATATTGCACCTCAAAAGGGGAGGGTAAGATGATATTTACACTTTCTTTTATTGACGACGCTAATATATTTGCAATAAGTATGCCCATGAAGAGAGGAAAACTTGTAATATGAATTTTCTAGCTAATCAAGGCAATTAATACTTAGGAACTCTTGATCTGAGCCACAGCACGGCTCCTTATCACTTTTGCATTGACTTAGAAATTTGGAGTTCAGCCAGAAGTGGATGCTGGAAAGAATGGGATCAAGTGTTGTGGCTATTGTCGCGGTTGTACTTGTACTGCCCATATGCTATAAGAAGCACACAAGCTAGAACGAAATCTGCTAACATGCCTGATGCCTGGGTGAAAACTCATATCCTCAACGTTCAATACTCGAAGCAATATATGTTCAAAACAAATGGTGTTTATTTCATTGGATTATGTCAATTAAGATGATTTATCCCACCTAATATGAATAAGGATTTTTTTTGCACTCTGCCTCATGAAAAAAATACAAAAAGAGCAAGATACCCTCCAAAATCTTTGTAATCAAATTGTGCCTCCTACTACCGGAAATAGTAGTGCACATTGCACCCTAGTTTTGACCTCGAAACAATGCCCAAAATAAGACTGGTCAACATTTCACGAGATCCACAAAGTACATACTTAACAACCTAACAAATAAAATGCTTTGCTAATTTTGAATTAAGGATCCATTTCAGGGATGAAAACTGGGGCTTTGAATCTAAGAAATTTGAAGGTGTCAAAATTCTAATAAACTCACACGATACATTTGAAACAACCAAAATGCATAAATAAATGCATGTTTTGATTTGTTAGGCCATTTCACATGTACCGTGCAAATTTCATAGAATTCTAATTACCCCCTTTTTCGTGCATTGTTTGGGGGCCCAAGATAGGGTGTAATGTACATCACCAATTCTAGTATTGAGTCGCATCACTTAATTACTAATGCTTTTGGAAATTTGCTCTTCTTGAAATATTTGGGGTCAAAATGCAAAAAGTTCTACTAATAATTTGGTGGTAAATTCACATACCAACAAAAAGATAAATCGAAGATTGGAGTTCCATATGAGCGGTTGAGGAAGTGATCTCTTTAAAATTAAAATTTCCTATTATGCTTACTGAAGTACCCAAATATGGTCCAATACTAGCCAGCTAAAGATGCAAGGCCGTTAATTGGGGAATGAACATAAATGAGTCCAATAATGCCAATTGAACCCTAATGAAAATCCAAAACTAATTTTGAGCCCTTTTATTTATTTATTTATTTATTTTTGAGATTACAATGATGAAGGAGATAAAGGGAAAGCTGCTTCAAATGGAACTCGAATTTAGTCAAATACCTGATAAACCACACCCCTGATCATTTGGTCTAATGATTAATCCAATTGTGAGCCTAATTGATATATGGGTTTTTCTTCCCGCATCCCAAATAAATATTTATCAGACAAAGTCCAGATCCCAATGAAACCCAACAATCAAAAGGTTGCATGGATATCACTTTGAGTCTTCGACCAATGATTCTTATCAATTTCTCAATTGTTTAGATCAACACACACCCACACACATACATTATAAATAATCTTGAATTTGTATTCTCAAATGATTGAGCACAAGTACAATTACAATTCAGAAGATTCTTTTCAAGAACACCGCCCACAGCCTGCAAAACTAATTAACTTTATATTTTTCACATAATAGAACATTTAATATTGAGCATCTTTGTTAATGTGGGGTTGAACAATCGTAAAAGCCAACAATAGTGTAATTATAAATATAGGTTCCGCCATAAAAACTAAATCATAGTAAGTCGAAAATTTTGTCGTGATCGTAAAGTTATACATATTGTATATTGTAGTTTAGATGCTGTAAAGACTAAATCAACGGTTGCCATTGATTTCTCTTGAAGAAATAATCACTCCACTTACTACAGCGCGCTTGGTACTCGAAACTCCCAGGGATAAGCACGGTTCAATTGCCTGAAACATATGCAGTGGCGCTTCACTTTTGGTAATACTCAATTTGCCAACAACAGTTTGCAACACAACAAAAATTAGGAGAGCAAATGCTAGAAAAAGATAGAGATTATTTTAGATATGTAATATGAATCTTAACATTACAAAATAAATAAAGTCACGTATGCGTAATCTTGATAGATGGGGTTTGACCTAGAATTGGAACAATGTTGTCTCTTTTCACAAAATTTCGGTTAATTGCTTTTTTAATGAGGGACAAGACCAACTGAATGTTTGTATTCATGTTGCCTAGTAAATTGAATAGAATTCACCCATAAAACCTTAAAGTACTATCCTTTTTTATTTGCAATCTTTAATAGAATTGCTTTGATGCATCAGAATTATTAACATTTGTTATGATGAGTTATTTTAACCTTGATGATCTTCTTAATAAATGGACGCAATGAAAGGAAATGTATAAAAGGGTTTATTTGTATGCCTGAAACTTTTGCACTACCTTTAGGGGCACCAAAGAAAAAAAAAAGAAAAAAGAAAAAAGAGAAAGAAAGAAAGAAAGAAAACTTAAAATTGATTGAAATGATTTGCCAGCCAGTACACAACAATAGATTGAAATTTGCTTGTTTTTAGGTGTATTGCCGAGAACACATATTGTTAACACTATTTGTAACGCCCCGGTTCACGATAGCATTTCGCCTTTTGATTTGGGACATTACTCGCGGTCAGACAGAAAATCTAAATCCAATACAGTAAGTAAAACAGAATATCATTAATCCTATAACATCAAAATATTGTTCTTACAAGCCCAAATTCCAAAATACAATTACAATTCGTTCTATCTAGACAAAATAGGCCATTCAAAATTTCTATTAGTCCAATCCGTACAATCATTTATAATACAGGCCTAAACATATACATTATCCCAAGAACGAATCTATGGTCAAAACAGGGCTCCACTCAGTCACGTCTTGGTCTAGGAATCTACATGATATTATGGAATTATGAGTCCACTGACCCAGTAAAACTTATGGTGAGAATTATGGAATAAAAGAATACGAACGGTAAACAGGACAGTAATAGACAATAATGTGATTCAGTAAGCGATATAGTACAGTCAGGACGGTAATTATCAATTTGATAACGGTAAACAGTAATCACATTCAGGTCATATAAGGCTGAATCAAGCAGTTTTGGTGGATTTATTACCCTTATATCTTCAAACAGATTCATCATTATCCCTCCAATGCTCTCGTAAGAGCCAGTACAGTAAAAGTACTGTCGACTACCAACGTGCTTTAAGATAGGCTTTCGGAACCCTAACTCTAGGGCTCGTTCAGTCTATCCAACAGTAGGGGATTTCCAGGGGTTCTAATAGTCAATCCGATAATACCCGTATTAGATACCCCTATCAAACCCCAGGGCCTAACAGTAAACATTCAGTTAGGTTCAGGAACAGTCAAATCAGTATGGTATATCAGTAAGCTATGACGGCACAGTGTTTGATTGACTAAGAGCGGTAATAAATCGGTTTAGTATTTCAGTCAATCCTATCATTCGAAACAAGTCGGGAATTTGGGCTTATGGACTTGAGGATTCATTGTATAAAAATCTAAATATTAATTTAGAAAAACGTGATATGGATTTGGGTTATTGAAAAAAAAGTCGAAAATGCGTTTAAGATCACGGAACGAGTTAAACAATTTCTGAAACGGGTGCTTGGGCATGAGTTTGGGCGCTGGCTTCAAGTCTGAGCGCTTGAGCGCCCAAATGGGCGCTTGAGCACTCAGCTTCTAGACAGAAAACGAAACAAGACAATTTTCAAAATTTGTCCGGGCGTTGAAGCGCCGGTTTGGGCGCTTGAGCGCCGAGCTCATTGGAAAAAATGATGTGCCATGGTTTTGAATGGGTGCTGGAGCGCCGGTTTTGGGCGCTTGAGAGCTCAATCCGAGCGCTTGAGCCCCTGTCCTCGGCCAAAATTTCATTTTTCATCTTTTTCATTTTCTTTCAATTTTTGATCCAAAATCTCATTTTTAGGGTTCTTTTAGGTTCTTAAATATTTCTAAATCATCGTTTTGAAGTTCGATCAAAGAATTTTTGAAAAATTAAAATCGAGTTAAAACATAACGTTTTCATCTATTTTTCTCATTTTCTTTCAGTTTTAGCATCAAATCATCCTCATTTAGTCCATGGTCCCAAGTACAATTTCAGTCCAGGTATAGGGAAGACATGAAAGAGGTTCACAAGTCATAGGATCATTATTTCAAAGCGAGAGCTCATATAAACGATAACGATGAACATAGCAACAAGTTCATACGACGATAGCCAACATGAATACGATACAAAATACAATGACCTCAGCACAATAAGATGATCAATCATGAGAACCACATAAGCATGTGAATATGAATACGAGGTTCCATAAGTCTTACCTCTTGTCCTAAGTTTAATCCGAATATATTCTGAGTTTCCGAGTTGATCAACCGTATTAATTTCCTAAGCCAAACATAAGCTCTTATATCAAGCTCTAAATCACATATATCAACATAATCATATAAACATGAACCAACACTACTAGAAAATTGAGAAAATCCGATAGAAAATCCGACGGATTGTCTTAAAAATCCGTTGGATTTCATAAATTCCGACCGAATTTCCGACCACCAAATGTGGTCGAAAAAACGCTTGTCGGATTGAAATTCTGACGACAAATCCGACGGACAATTTTCCGACTGATAATCCGACGGCACTATGACGGATTACGTTCGAAGATTTTCGGAGGTCGGGAAATATTCCGATCGACATGCCGTCGGAATAAGCTAAAAAAATAATATTTAAAAATAATTAAAAAAATAATATTTACAAAGATTCCGACCGAGTTGATGTCGAAATTTTAAAAAAATAATATTTATTGTATTCCGACGTCCATGCCGTCGGAATATTTTTTTAAAAAAAATCCATAAATTAAATTAAAACTTAATTATTCCGACGGAATGGCCGTCGGAATAAAATTTATTTTCCAATATAAAATAATTAATATGCAATAATTCTGACAATCATGCCGTCGGAATTTAAAAATTTAATAAATTTAATTAAAAAACCCTAACGCCTGAATTCCGACGGCTTGTTCGTCGGATTTTTGTTTTTTTGTTTTCCAGCAATTGGCTTGTTTATTCGTTTTAAAAAAATTTAATACTTGTAAAATATCAATTAAAATTTTCCGAAGCTATAAATAAACCACTACAATCACCACAATTATAAAAATTACTATACAAACACAATCCTAATATGAAATTACTATACAAACACAACAACACTATGGATAATAATAAATTTTATAAAAATTATAGAACAAACCAAATAGATAAACTTAATTTAGCATCAATTCTCAACAAATAATCATCAGATGTCATAAACAAAGTCTTCAATATTAAATATTATCTCCAAATACATAACTGCAATATCGAAATTCAATCAATCCTCATCATCATCTTCATTTGTAGGTGAGGATGATCGAGCAGGAGGTGAGGCATTTGGGAACGGTGGAAATAATTCTGGAGTTGACATAAAAGGATAACCTGGCGGCGGGACATAAGCCGAAGGACGAATGTTCATTCCCGGGGCAGTCGGAGCTTGCATACCTTGAAAGCCAGATGAAAATAAAGCAGTTATCGATAGTACCTGTTCCAGCTTGCCCTCAAATGATGACAACTTTGATTTTATGCCTGTCAACTCAGTCTTCAATCCCTCATTCTCATCTACGACCCTATTAATCGTTTGCTGTTGGGCATCAATCGTTTGCTGTTGGGCATCAATTCTCATTAGAAGCTGTTGAGTATACAATCCTGATGATCCCGCCCGGCTCGATGAAGATGTTGTAGTTGAAACATGGCCTGTAGCACCGTACAATCGACCCTTCTTTGGCTTGCCAACTGTGTCCATCCATACCTACGTATAACCATATATTAAAAATAAGGTTATTATATATAATGGTATACGTATGAAGACAATATATTTATTCAGTTTATTAATGTCATCACCTGAATCTCACCTGGCATGGTCGACTGAGATCCTTCTCCATCCTCTCCATGCTCTCCCTCAACATTTGAATTTTAACTCGATAACTCATTCCATCTATTCTCAAACTTGAACTACGTACAAAGCATATACATTGAAGAAGTTAATCTAACATTTACAAATAGAATTATTAATGTAATTTAGTATATTACTTACATATGTATTCTTTGAACGCTCATCAACCCATCGTGTCTCGCCAGTCTCCTTGTTTAAGCTGCTATGAGTGTGCTTAAAAGACTCTGCTAGGCCAACTGGACGTCCTAATTGAGCCTCCTATATATTATTGATATTCATTAGTAAACAATAATATGCCAAGTAATTAAAATTAAAATTATAGTTACCAATCTATCCTTATGCTGTAAATGAGATATGGAACCGCCCTTATGAAGAGGATATCCTTGACCACCACAATCTGATGCACGATTTTTTTTACCGATTGTGCTCTTCTTTTGAAATTTCTCAGATGCCCACGGCTCCAGCAATTGATGATAAATTGCATCACCTATCCACCTAGGTTTTTTCCCTTTCTTACGTGCATAGAACAACTTTTCACTAAGACTCTCTGACGCCTTATGGTCGAATATTTTTCTAATTGCATACGTGTCAATCTCTGGTCACTCCACTCTTTTCTGAATTAGAAAGAGTGAAGAAGGAACAAGTCACATAATTTGGTTTTTATAAGGTTTTAAAAGATATAATAAAACTAAAGAATATAATAATTTATTAATTATCAATTAAATACTGCAAACTCATTAAAAATCATATCACTATGCAGCTGAGGAATCTCCATCCATGACAACCAAGGCTCAGTGTATTTCTTCAGCATCTCTTCATTCAAAATCGAGACTGCCTCATGATTGTTCGTAAACCTGCATGTTCAAAAATTTTCATATATATTATATTTAGACTACTTTGTTTATATATAAAAAAATTACTAGAGAAAATTTAAATAAGTTGTAGAACTCTTGTCCACGAGGCATAACAAATATCTTTTGAGTCATACTACTCGCAGGTGCTGAAGCATCTGAAGATGGTGTAGAGACTGGCCTATCAATATGAGGGGCACCTATAGGTGACAGCACATCAGGAGTAGTAGATGGAGGAGAAGAAACATGATGAGTCGGAGGCACATAAGATCTACTCCGGCTACTAGTCTTGGTCACCTACTCTTTCCTTTCTTATTTCCAGCCATCTATTGATTACAAAGCAAAGTCATATATATTAGACAAACAACAAGCAGTTAAATAGAAAATTAGTATACATTATAGACAAACAATAAACAAGTAAATAAAAAAGTCATATAAATTAGACAAATATGTGACAAGTCATATACATTTGTTCTAGCTAATCTTCGTCGTCACTATTATCCCCAGTGTCATTGTTTTCTTCATCGTCGCTATCGTCGTCGAGAACATAATCATCACCTTCTTCGCTTGTTGTGTTATCATCAGAAAATTCTGA
>JACFYI010000890.1:627244-644159 GCA_014898755.1 Handroanthus guayacan | reverse complement strand
GTGAGTGACGACCCAGATCACGAGACGGAATGCCGAGTGATGCGGGGCGTTACAATATGGCTCAGGGAGGATTTTTGGAGAGGGTCTATGGAAAATCCACCATTTATGAAACCAAATTGGTATTTCACGTGTATAAACGTTTGAACAAATCTTGATAAACCAGGAGTGTTTTTTCTTTGGGTTTTCGTAAAGAAAAGCTTTATTACATAGTCCCAATAATTGAATTTTACTGAGACTTTGTTTTCCTGATGAAAATATTCTTTTTCTCTAAGGGCACACTGGTGTGAGCGGCAAAAGGAACTCAATTAATAATGCAAAAAGGAACTGCCTCACAGGAAGAAATAATTGCATCATACATTGAAGAAGTGAAAAAAGATTTTATGAAAAATCTGGAAGAAAAAATTTCAGCTGATAATAAATCAGACACTTCAATGGCCACCTCCTCTAAAGGAGAAAACCCTTTCACATGTCTGGCAGGAGAAGCTTAGAATCCAGAAGAAAAACACTCCTGGTTTATATCAGATAATGGCTCAATTCTCCGAATTAAATGTCCTTAATAGTGAAAACATTATGGATCTGTTAAAATACATTAAAGATCCAAAGTTAAGATCTAAGATTATAGATCAAGTGGAAAATACTCCAAGCACTTCAGAAATCCATAATAAAAGTTATGAGAATTATATTTTCACTCCTCCAGAACTTTATACTATGTAAGAAGTTCAACGACTCTTAAAAGAAAGACAGAGAGTTGAAACTCCTGCCACAGTACAAGATCTGGTAGAAGAGGTTAATATCCTAAAAAATGAGATTCATAATCTCAAAGTAAAAAATAAATATTTTGATGAAAGAATTTCTAAATTAGAAAATAATAATAAACAAATGATTACTTTTCCAAATATGAATTTTGAAAATCATGAGTTTTCAAAAACTGAGAATTTTCTCTCAACTCTTGAGATGGTTACGTCTCAAAAATGGTTTATAAAGATTAAATTGTTAATTGATAATAATTTTTAAAGAGAATTTACAGCTCTTGTGCATAGCGGAGCAGACTTAAATTGCATACAAGAAGGGTTAATCCCAACCAGGTATTTTCATAAAACTACCCATTCTCTTAGTTCTGTCAATGGTTAGAAATTGAAAATTAATTATAAAATACCAAAAGCATATAATAAAAGAAAATCTTCTCATAGAAGAAAAGATTATAAACATAGGAAAGAAAAAAGAGAAGAAAGAAAGAAAGAAAGAAAAGGAAAACATAGTAAGGATCCTAAAGCATGTTATATATGTGGAAAAGTAGGACATTTTGCTGATAAATACAAAATGAAGAAAAAGATTAATAATCTCAACATAGATGAAGAATTAAAAGAAACTTTATCTAAACTATTTCTAAATTCAGAAAAAGAAGAAAGTTCAGATAATGAATCTGAGTCAGAATCTGAAGATAATATCAAGGCATTAGAAAATGAAAATCTAATATCAGATTCCGAATCAGAAGAAAAATGTTGTGATGCTTGTAAAAAGGGAGAGTCATGTTCAAAACATGATAATGATGAATTATATCAGATAATGGCTCAATTCTCCGAATTAAATGTCCTTAATAATGAAAACATTATGGATCTGTTAAAATACATTAAAGATTCAGAGTTAAGATCTAAGATTATTCCTGATAAAATAATAGACAAAACCCAATTACAAAGGTTTCTAGGGAGTCTGAATTATATTTCTGCTTATTATAAAAATTTAGCAGAAGATACAGCCAGGTATACCAAGTTTTCAAATTCAAAACTGACCCTGAAAATTCAAACACAAGTTCCAAGATATAAAAAACAATAGAAAATAGATCATAGAACCATTTGTGGGATGAATACAGATTCGAATTTTTTGCTTAATTTAGCAATTAAAGTTTAAGAAGAAAGTAAATTAGCAATTAATATAAGATGAGCTTGTCAATGCAAATGCTAATTGGTGATCAAATTATGTGTATGTTCCAAATCAGGCTATTTGTTCGAAGTACATACAATTTTATTTATTTATTTATTTTTTTGGGACGTAATGTGCATTAATATTCATCAAACAATGGAGTTTATACATATTCATTATCAGAAAAAACATATTTTGGCTTTAGAATTGATATTAGTGAATATTTTTCTTGTCTATATATAAGTGTATACATAGTTTGTTTTATGTTTTATTGATACTCTTTCTTCACAACTTTGAACCATGTGAACCATTAGATTTTTTGCATTTGTGGCTAGAATTATACTTTATAATTTACCTAAACATTTTTTAAATAGTTAACTTGCATGGTCCATGTGAATTGAAATGGCCTAAGGCTAATTAGACCCACCTAGACAGGTGGTTGATTCAGCGCGGATCACCTCGAAATAGATTGGGGAGCGGTAATTTTTTGGATACTACATAGCTAAAACCACTAACCCACTACTAGTATCTCGCCTTTGCAATGGCCGGGCCTAACAGTCTCATTGGCCTTTTCTATGTTTTCTTTTTAAATTCTTTTAAAATTTCTATTTTGTTATTTGATACTTATCTTAATTTATTTTTTATTTTTTATTTTTGTGTAACAAGCACATTCCATGAAGCTTACTTGAATTGTGAGCAAGTGAATTTGAGAAATTTGTAATTGAAGTGGCCAATGCTTGTCATTACCATGCATTTTCCTTCTTCACTTTTTTACAGTAATCGTTACAATTCCAAAACAACCATTTTTATTAATCCAAATATCAGTGATACTTAGACACAAATTGTTCAGGCACAACAATGTTAGGTGTATTTGGGGTGGGCACTCTCCATTTCACAATACCGCAATGCGTAGGAAGAATGTTGAAAGGCTAGCATTGTATGTGCCTAATTTGACAATTCAAGTAGGGGGAACCTGAATTAAAGCTTTCCCAGTATATATCAAATAGGAAACAACACAATGTTCTTTTTTACTTTTCTTAAACCGTTGCAAAATCTTTTCATGCCTTAAGTACTTGCACCACACATTGCCTATTCCACACAAGTAAACCATCATCACTTCCTTGCACATAGTTTCTATGCCTCTCACACGTTAGGAGGAATGATGGCAAAATCTCCTGTCCCATCGTGTCCCCTCTAACTGCTTGTGTGGAACGTGTATTAATTATTCTCCTTCATGAAATTCCAAAGAGAAAAGGAAGTAGTAGAGTTGGTTGTAATGGAGCAAGTGTGTTTCACCACTTCAAAAAAACTTTCAAGGCATTCATAAAAACCATTCCTGCAATATATGTGCGCATAAGGTTGGTTCAACTAAGGCACATGTAAGTAGGTCCTAGGCAATACCGAGGCATGCAAGGTGTGGAATATAACAACATTACTAACACTGTAAGCGTTGACACTACATATCTATGAGGCAACCTTTAGACAATAAATTTATTTATTATCACATTAACCATATGGTATGTTAAAAATGATTCTAAAATTTAGTAAGCAAAAGAATAGGAATATGTGACAGAGGGGATATCACATGAATGGGCACCCGTACCTTGAATATCTTCATTATATATTTTGTGAGAGGCGTGCATCTTTATACTATAATACGAGCATAAAATAATACTTCATGTCGTTAGTTTAACTGATGGAAAATTTAACAAAGTTTGTTTCAACCAACCAACATGTTAGATTTTTAGAGAGTATAACTATTAAGATAGACAAGTTCCATTAAGTTTTTAGTTAGCTGAATTAATAATAAAGGGTGTTATTGTATTTTCCAAACCATATTTAGTGTTCTTATAATTAGGTCAAATCTCAAAAGCGTTGAGGTAATTATCGTTAATCACTTGCGTGGTTTTATTTTAAATTTAACTTTCATTTTCGTATGGAAAGCATTTGATATTTGTATTTATTGATTAGCCAGTCAAGTGGCTCATAAATTCTAAGAGTTTCAGGGTTCAAGGAAATGTACCCATTAGCAGGCATGTCTGGAACTCTAGCTTCGCTAGTTTCCCCCATTACCATGTTGACCACAGCCGGTCCAGCAGATTCAGACTTAGCCTTGGCTTTCTTTAAGGGACAATCCTTAGCCTAATGGCCCATCTGTCCATAGTTCCAGCATGGTTTATTTGCCTTTAGTTTCTTATTGGTTTTAGGTTTTCCTTTGTTGACAGATTTTGAATTGGGGTTCAGTTGGTTCACTTTATTCTTTTTCTTTCCCATGATCAAGTTTGCCTTAGGTTGGTACTCAACAGGAGCACTATGTGCTTGGTTCCTGTATTCTTCTTCGATACTTATGTTAACCATAAGATCGTCTAGAGACAACCGCCCTTTCTGATGCTTCAATGTCATTCCAAAATTCTCCCAAGATTTGGAAAATTTTTCGAGAATAGACATTACAAGAAATTTTTTAGGAAGTTTCATTTCAGCATCAGCTAGGGCATGCTCTAAGTTTATCAGTTCATGCGTCTATTCAGTTACAGACTTACCCTCAGCCATCGGATACTTCAGGAACTTGGAAACAAAATACTTTTCGAGCCCTTGCTCTTCAATATTGTATTTTCTGTCCAACTCATCCCATAACGACTTCGCAGTGTACGAGTCAGAACAGTAAACATCAAAGAGTGTATTTCACAGTGCTGACAAAATCACTCCTCAACTAATTATGTCCATTTCAGTCCACTTGGCAATTTCAGCCGTTTTGGGATCTATATCAGTGGGTTTAGGCTTAGTCACCAAAATCACCGAAAGCAAACCTTTCATGGTTAGCCAGATCTTCATTCGCTGTTGCCAGCATTTAAAGAAATGGCCCGAAAACTTTTTCGGCAAACCAGAAAGGTCCACTTTGGCAGATAGCATAGACACAGTACCAGAACCACTTGCAGAACTTAGAGATGCCATGTATTCACTTATCTAAACGCAATTAAGCTAAGCAACTAACACAGAATAATCTGTTTGTTCAAGATTGTTGCAAAAGTAATGCTAAACAACGGTAATTACGAGAGATGATAACAAATTGAAGCATAGATCAATTCATGCAGTTCATATCATATTATTATAGGTATTTGCAGATAATCGTAAATTCATAATTCCGTAAGCATATATTCAAAATTCAAATTTGCGTTTACACACGTGATAAGACAAAATAATTCAAGGCATACATAAATCGACAATAATCAATTTGAATTCAAATTATTTCGAATTACATACGTTTTTTATTTCAGAAACCAAAAACAAACATGTAATGCCAGAACAGTTTCAAAAACATAAAACGTTTATAATTAGCATAGCAATTCAAGAATTTGAAATATAAATCGAAAACTTAGCTTACAGTTCTGTATCGTAACAGGACTGAATTATCGACCAAATCACAGCAAGCTATTTGCCTTGAAGAAACAGACGCTCCACGTATCGGTACAAAGGGATCAGCATTGCTCCTTCCAAGATAAGATGGTCCAGAGCCTAGGTATTGCACAACACTCGAGCTCACTTTGATCAGCACTAAATCGCCAAAACCAGAACACCAAAATCTTAAGAAAATGTGAAGAACGAGAGGAAGAGAACCGACACCAGAAACCCTAGCTGACGAGTTCAACGCGTAGCAGAATCTTAGGTTTGGTTTTTGAATTTGAAATTCAAAATTTAATTGAATTTTGTCCAAAATTAGAGACGGAGACGGAGAAAATTCGCCAGCGCCAGCACCTGGAGCTGGGCGGGCGGGCGGTAGCGCGCATGTGGTCCACCCATATAAACCCTTTAGTGAATACTTTTAACTAGAATTCACCCTTAGATTCAATATATAAAAATTCACACTACTTTATAAAAGAAATGTAGGATAAATGAAGGGTTATTCCACCCTTCAACCCCCCACATGCCTTTATAAAGGCCATAGTTCACTCCACTTTTTCTATCTTCCAATGTGGGAAAAAGTTCAATTCATCACTAACTTATTCCACTTCCTCTCTATTCAAACATACCTATTATCTCTGGATTCCCACCACAATTGGCATCCATCCAAAATTAATTTTTCTCTCTTAATCATGTAATTAGGCAAATGAAGGGAAAATTTCATATGCCAATTACAACAATATTATGGGGCGAATAAACGATACAAGTTGTCGGTCATAGCTTCACAACTCCCTCGAAGGACTGATAACGACGTGAAAAACTATTGGAATACCTACCAAGTTGAAAAAGAAGCTATTGGCAGCTGAAAAAGCTACGTCCTCCATCAGTACCAACAACTTGTTCATAAGTTCCAAAAACAATGCTCCATCTGAAAGCATCAAATTATTCAGTTGACATTTGTCCCAATAACATATTGCCATATCTCCCAGTGGTAGCTCAAATCCCACTTCTAGGGCTCTTGGAAGTTCCCGAAACCTAGGAAATCCATATACCTGTGGATTGCTTCCTTCTCCTCTGTTGTCTCAAGGAGCAATTTCGAGTATTTCTCCATCATTCTTTCTAGACAACGATGTAAGTGGAAGTGCATCATGGTCTACTAGTGGATCTGGTAAAGACAACACTTTTCTAGCAGAATTGGGGTTCGAATTAACAATGCCATACAATATTCTAAACGCATTTGGATTTGAAGAGAATTCAGTACTGATGATCAAATCAACTACCATTTCAATTTTTCATACTCGTCAGAAAGTATTTCTGATAGTGAATTACAACAGCAGCAGCAGCATCGCGCATTCCACGAGAGTCTCTAACTAATGCAAGTGATCAAGAAGAATTCCAGACAGTCGACATTACTTAATGTAATAGGACTAGGCTTTTCTTAGGGCCCTTAATTCAGTTCGTAGGTGGACATCTTGAACGTACATTGTGGTATATAGTGGTTGTACCTAAGTTAGCAAGCAAGTTACTGATGTGCGAACTGTTGTTCGTAATAAATTATTTAGTAATAATATTAATAATGTTTTGCTTCGGCAACATTAAGTTGTTTTATTGAACATTTTGTGTATATCTTGGGAGGTTTTTATTGTGACTGGGTAGCAGGTTGGGCTTTTTTTTCCCCCCCTTCTTTAGGGTTGACTGGGGCAGTGCTTAGTGGTCACGGATATTGCATGAAGCTTGTAGCCTAATTCAACTCCTTTGGTTTGGATACTTCAAAATTCTGCAAAGTTCTGTGTATATAACACATGTTTGCTGAAACGGCAAAAAATTGGTGAAAAGGTTAATGAAATAGAAAAAACCTTCGTCACTCCAATGTTACAGTATGGAACGATTTGTGTGTTCAACACATGCAGGGTACTATTCCACCACTAGATCATTAATGGTGGGATATGTGCGGGATCGTCCATAACCTGACGACAATCCAATTCATCAACACATTGTAGCAATTTGTAATAAAACTATGTGGAGCAAATAAAATAAAATAAAAATAATAATAAATAAATCAATTGGATTAGAAATAGAGGATATGTGAATCTACATAATGCCATGGTAATGGCAAACATACGAAAATGATAGAGAGTAAGATCACGAAATGGACATATGGATATGGGGAGAAAAAATGAATGCAATGAGTACGGCAAAATTGCATTTTTAGTCCCACTGGATTGAGGGATTAGCATTTTTAGTCCCATCCTTTTTAAATTCTTAAATTTAGTCCCAAGTTTTTAAAAATGTTGCAACATTAGTCCCAAGATCACATTTTCATCCAAAAATTAACGGAACACGTGCCAAGCAAGTGCTTTTTGGACGGCCACTCGCTCCACACGTGCCTATTCTATTAATTTTTTGACGGAATTTTGGTTTTGGGACTAAAGTTACAACATTTTTAAAAACTTAGGACCAAATTCACGTGTTTAAAAAAATGCTGATCCCCTGTCTTTTGGGACTAAAAATGCAATTTTGTCCAATGAGTACTAATACACATTTTTACATGTCTAATAATTTTTTGCACTTTTTAAGAAAACTTTCAATACTATAAACTACCAAATGTGTGGAATGTCCACGACTATTTTGCAACATTTCAATTGCATAGAAACAATAAGCTTCATCCATTCCCCATCAACATATTCGGATACATTAATTTTGGAAACAAAATAACATAAATATTACAATTGCAACAATTGACACAAATGCCGTTATCAAAAACTATTATCAGATATTACTGCCAAAAACAGAAGGATACACATACTTGCTCCAAAATTTGGTGAATTTTTAAAATTGAAATTTAAAGCGGACGCATGAGAAAACAAAAACTGTATATATAAAACATTGGCACAAGATAATCTCTATATTCCTTGTTTCCTTTACCCCCCAAAAATTAACATTGACTAGATATGTCAATTTTTAAAATTTATATACAGTAGTTTTATTTAAGTCATAGCTTAAGATGACTATTGTCATTTATACTTTTTGACAAAACCATGATCTCTGACTCATGGCGATGCAATATATACATACATACATATATATATATATATTAAAGCATGGCGGTGCAATATAATCACATTGCTTATATGTTTGTCGGGAAAATTGCTATTTTTATCCTATAACCTTGCTTCTTGTCACCTAAGGTCTTTTTGTTCTTGCTCAATAATATTAGGTATGTATTAGTTTAATTTTTACAAATTCAGTCCCATTTTTGTCTGTAGAAGTCCGGCTGGAAAAACTTACATCGTAGGTTGGCATATGTCAAAATCCAGCCAAAATTATAGGATTCAGCGAAAAAAAAAAGTACTAAATATGCAAAATTAAATTCATAGAAGACTAATTTTATTGAGTAAGAACAAACAAGACTTTGTGCAAAGTTATAGGACAAAAATTACTATTTTTCCTATATTTATATAATCACACCTTGACTATAACAACCATTTTTTTTATGACCAGTAAAGGTTTCCGAATCATAATTAATTAGTGCTACTAGCCAGTTAGCCGATTATATATATATATATATAATTCAAGTAGCTAGATGCCGTCATGCATACATGGTGGAGTTGGTGTGATTCTATTGAATATTAATTCTTCACTTTTGAGTACTATGTGTACTGATTCCATTTGAGTGGAAGAACAAAGAAATAAGCAAACAAACAAACACACAATATAGAAAGGGAAAAACAAAAGGCTGCTTTTGACATTCAATCGTCAAAGCTTGCAAAAGCTTTTGGTGGGATAGAGATTTTGGGCCCATTTTAATATCCAAAATCGTGACCAATAGAAAAGTCTTGCATACACACCTTCTTAGCAACTCCCAGCGTAGATTCACATGCTACCAAACTAACTTTATAATATTCATATAGTCGGTTTACATGCTAATTAAAATGAGTTTAACATAATTCAGTACCAAGCCAACCTCCACTAAGTACATATAATGAATTCTATCAACAATAATTCAAAGATTACAACAGGTGTTTGTCGTCCACTCAATCCCACAACACCCAACACCCTCTAGAAAAAAATTTACATGACTCTCATGAAACTCCACAAAGATACTTATGGATCACATATGAGATCCTATCCTGGAGTCCCAAATATGATCTACTTCAATTTTCCTATTCTTAAACCAAATCTAATTCCAGAACTAAATTCGTGTCGCATCCAATTCTGTATAGGGCACAGTTCTTTCTTCTTGGACTTGATTGCAAAGCGCAAATCAACAAGTATACACCTTGCCTTGAATTTCCCACTTCACCTTCACCATCTTCTCATAGGCACTAAACTTGCAGGCCTTTATCAAGTTTAAGCAGTTCTCACTTAATCCCTGAAACCAACGTGGATCTTGAATCATCTTTCTTAGAATCCTTTACCACACTTAGAGCATAAACAACTATATTTGAATGCCCTTGTTTTGGTCCCTTTAGGCTCCTCGTTTGAGCAAAAGAATAATTCTGTAATAATCCACATTTTTTTTTTCCAAAGGTTGATCCCAATCCCGAACAGATGTATCCATTACCTCCTGCCTATAGATGTCGAAGTCCTTTTATGACGAGTTTATTATTTTCCTTTTGTTTTGGTTAAAATATAATTTATAGATAATTACCTCGAGGTCCTCGACATCTCTTGATGTTTGGCCTAACTACAATAACACTTTCCATGGTTTAGGTAATTACAAAACATCCATACTATTAGCCTAGCTGACAAAAAATTTAACGAAGACTTCGTAACATTACCAACAGACCCACTAAATAAGAAGTCTAATTGTAATGTAATGTTTCACTTAATATGTTAGATTTTCTACATACAAATAAAATTCATTTAGTTTTTCTTTTAAGTATCTTAAAATGAAAAGTTTACTATTTGGAATTATATTTACTTCCAATTTTTAGAGTATAATTGTGACATTACACAAGTTCGATTAAGCTTGAAATTACGTAGGGAGCTAGCGATACTGTAATTTTTCATATAAGGATTATTTTGATAATCATGTCAAACTTCGTAGCTGTTGAGTTGATTAACAATTGGTGGTTCATAAACTCCGGCGAAGCTTGTGTATACAACAACCTTATCCTACACGTCCTTCTAGTCCTCAGTCAAACCACAATAATTGTCCTTCAGAAAGAAACACACGCACACATTCCACATCATTGTAACAATATTTGGTGAAACTCGGACTTGGTCCCAAATTCAAAAGTTGTTACTTCTTCCCTTAGGCTTGTCCTTAAATAACAAGAATAAGTATGCACATAAGATCTTGCTAGCTATGTCAAATCCGAAGTCATTTCTGCTCATTGCATTCAACCTATATGCATGTAGAATTGTGGAAGAAGTATCTCAATATTAATGGTTTTCTCATTTTTTAATTAATTAATTACGACACTTTTGCCAATTGCATTTGTTTCATTTACAATGTGATCCTCTTATTTATTTATTTACGAAGAAAAGAAAAATCGTAATTTGAATGACATAGAAATTTAAATAAAAACTTAAAAAGATGAAGAATATTTTGCACAATTATTAAAATAAAATAAAGTAAAATTATCGATATTGGATTTATTTTACATGAGGATAACACTGAAAAGAAAAGAATATGTTTGAAAAATACTGAAAAGTTGCCGACATTTCAAAGGAAATCAGAACTTTTAGTGTAGACATAGTATTTTAATTATTACAAAATTTTGTTAGAACTTTCAATAAACTAAATAAAAGTTGAATGTTCATGAAATAATTTATAGGACAAAAACGTCTAAATTGGTAGACAAGTGATTAGTTATTTTTTTGGCTCTATTGGAAGTTTTGATCTCTTACAAGAGCTCATAATTGTCTCCTAATTAGACAATAATCTATTGTTACTTGCATAGAGTTTCAATTTTTGTGGTTTGACCTTGTACAAAATTTGTTCATGAATGACTGTGCAATACAAGAAAACACCCCTTTACTAATAGAAAATTTGTGACGGATAAGATATCATTGAAAGTAGACAATATTTATGACAAATCCCTAACGGATTTTAAAAATGAGCAAAATATGTATGAACATGGCACTTGTGACGAACTTTTAATTAATTTTTATAACAATTTTTTAGTTTGTCACAGAAAATTCCATCACAAAAGTTAGCTTTGTGACGGACTTCAGTTCCATCATATAATTAATTCGTGACAAAGCATATATCAACGAATTTGTGACGAAAAAATTTGTGATGGATCGTTAAATTTGTATTGAATTTTTTCGTTAGTGAAGGAGATATTAATTTTCTTGTATTGGTGATTTAATTTGCACTTATCTTCATCAACTTGGGGGCATAAGGGAGTTAATTAATCATGTTCCAGCCTGTATTGCTACATTAACAATGAAAGAAGAAAACAACATACATTTTATTGACTTCCTATACTTGTACTTAATTAATGTTATATTGACAGATTTAATTTTTCAATATTGTAAATTTTGAGTTGAATGATGAAATTGATTTAAATAGCACTATTAATAAGCGTACATGTCTTATCATACAAGAAAAGCCGCCAAGTCCTCGTTCAATTACTGTATTTTTCTATGCTTACTAATCAAAGATTGCAAATTGTGATCATACTCCTTTTGTTTTAATTACCAACTACTATTGAAATGATGGTCATAATGAGACCAATTATTGTCGACAGTCAATCATACAAGTTTAGTTAGTTAATAATATCTTCTTTTGAAATGTATGGCTATAACTAATATAAAAAAATTAGGTGAATATTTATGTTCTCACTAATATATATATCATATGAGTAATATGGTGACAATTCAAACATTATCACTAATAACACATATATATATATATATAAAAGTGACGAATTTGTCACTAATAATGTATGTCAAATGACAATTATATATATATATATATATATATTATCACAATATAGCTTAATAGTGACAAAGTTAGTATTTTAGACACTATATATGGACTATTAGTGGCATATACATAGGGACAAATGACAATAAAAATTGTCCAAGAATCTAATGACAATAAAAACTGTGATTTGCCACTACAATTCGTATAAGATTTTCATTATCACTAGATATAACTATGCATGTATTACTAATTCGCAATAGTAACAATTTGAACACAATTCACTATTAAATTCGCTGAACTCATTTTTCTGTTAATATATATATATAGATATATAATTTTTTGTTACTCAAATTATTCTTTTTATAGTTATTTATAGTGAAATTCTAATAGAAAATCTATGAAAATTTGGATCCTCTCCTCACAAAGAAAGGATCACACGTCTCTTTTTAAAATCTATGCACGATTCACCAAGGGTCAACTAATTGAAAGTCCCTTTCCTAATTACCCAATTTCACATATTATAATAATAGACCTAGGAGTTTTCACAAAAATAAAAAAGTTCTCCATCCTCATCCAGTTTTTCTTAGTAGAATAGCCTAGTTGCTCAAGTCAAATAGGAGTTGCAATTTAATGTATTTCAAATGGACTTAGAGGGTGTTTGGGTGAGCTTATAAGCTTTTCAAAATATCTTATAAAATGTCTAAGAGCATATAAGATGTTAAAATATATTTAGTAAAATTTTTCAAAAAAAATCTTGTTAGCTCCTAAAATAAGATGTTAGGGGCTTATAAGCTTTTTTTTAAAAAGTAAGGAGTTCCTAACTTATTTTTGAGATCTCCACATGCACCTTCATTTTTAACTATTTTAATTACAAAATTACCATTACTAACATCTTATAAGCTAAAATGTCTTATTTTATCCAAACACTTTAACAATTTATTTTTAAAATAAGATCTAACATCTTATAAGATGTTTTTATAAGCTCTAAAAACATCTTATAAGATATAGGAGCTTATAAGATGTTTTAAATAAGCTTAGCCAAACACCCTCTTAGTTTGAAACTCCAAAATCAAGCACTTATATATACATCAAATCACTTAAATTTATATTAAAATTTGATTTGGACTTACACCCCATTCTTCCTATTTCAATTTTTTATCACCTTGAAATTTTGAATTAGTACACAAACACAAATTAAAATAGTTAAATTAGAAACGTAGAATATTTGTTTAATTCAATGTGAATTATTCGTAGTCATGGTTTAAATGTGGCCTACCATAAACTAGCATATAATTAAACCCTCAAATATAACATATATTTGCATATTACTTATATGAATCAGTATCGGACATTTTTATCGAGTTATCTTTTGAAGAATCACTCTCCATGTAGAGATAACAATTGGTTCTCACAAGCAGCTATTTTTATAATTAAATTAAGTTGTAATCTTAAAACATCAAGATGCCCTTCACAACTATAGACAAATTAAACAAAGATTGTTAATATTTATAATATGTTTTAGTTTGATCTTTTCTATGTATACTTGGTGTTACAATCAAAATTTGAGCAATTATTTATAATGTATGGTAATTATGATTTAGTCAATGACATTGACATATATAGGAGATTGAAACATGAAATTAATAAAATTGCAGGTAATTAGATGTAGTTCTCTCGATTATCACTCAATATATGAATATAATCATTCAAATTGAGTTTGAGCTAGACTTTAGATTTGACAAAACTTCCATCGTGCACTGTAACAAGTACGAAAAATAAAGCCGCTGTTGATTAGACACGAATTTGGATATACTTCGTTAACCATTAGATATAATACTATGCATAATTAATATTAGGGTTAATTATATTTTACTATCTTCAGAGATTAGGAAATTACCAACCACTATTCTCGTAGTTTGAAAATTACAAATTAAACCCTATAAGTTTGTGAAATTACAAAATCATCCATTCCGTTAGGATTTTTGACGGAAAAAGATGACATCATCAATTTTTCAAGTAAGCTTCCCAGTTTGCCCCTATGCTTAGCTACTATAATTTTAGAGACAAAATGTTTTGGGTAATTATGAGATCTTGGAAGGGAGTTTTTTGTAAAACCATATTCCTTCTAGGTGTTTAGTTGTAATTTTTTTTAATATAATGCTACATAGTATTTTTCCTCTAAAATAATTTTTTGTAATTATTTAGGTAATTTTATTTTAAAGAAATTAAAATTAGTTTTTGTTGTTAGATATAATTCATTTAAAAATACTTTTATATTATTTTAGATATAATAACAATTAGGGCAAATGTCACTAATGGTCCTAAAATTTTTATTTTTTCTCACTTTAGTCCCTCATGTTTCATTTTTGACTTTAGGGTGCCTAAACTAATAAATTTGTACCACTTTGGTCCATTAATCAACTTTTCAACCATATTTTGTTGAAAAAGGACTTACGTCAGCAAAAGAAAAATAAAAGAAAAAATATCTAAATAAGAGGCCCTAAAAATCACCAGCATACTTAACACCCACATGAGCATCAACTTTATGAATAACATTTCTATCTGTTGTTTTGTAAGATATCTTGTTTGGAAAATAACAATTGTGTGCATTTTAAATTGCGGGTAATGTTGACATGGATTCTTTTTTGGCAAAAATTGGCCAGAAAGTTAACCAAATGATCAAAGTGATAGAAATTTATAAGTTTAAGCACCCTAATGTCAAAAATAAAAGATGAGAGACTAAAGTGAGAGAAAATAGAAATATGAGAGACCATTAGTGACATTGACCCTAATAATAATAATTATTACGAAGAGGATCTTAAATGATACATATTAAATTATTTTTAGAAATTATTTTAGAATTATTTTTAAAATTAAAGAAAATTAATTAGATAGAATCATTTCAAAAATTTATTATAGAAAAAGTTTGCCAAAAAAATAAAGAAAAATATACAAAAAAATTATTTTCCTAAAAAAATAATTACACAAAATAAAAGTAATTATTTTTAATATTCTTTATATTAAAAGATTAAACTAAAAATAATTACATAAAATTATTTTAAAAAATTTATATTTTTTTCAACAAATTATCTTTAATAATTAAAAATAATTTTAAATTTTTCTAAAAATTAATGACCAAAAAAGAGAGATAAATATCGGATAATTATGTTTTACTATCCTCGGAGATTATAAAATTATTAACCACTGCCTTAACGGAATATACGGGGTCAAAATGGTCGTTTAACACTTTTTCGTCATAAACCCTCGGAATGGATGATTTTGTAATTTTACAAACTTATGGAGGTTAATTTGTAATTTTCAAACCATGAGGGTAGTGGTCGGTAATTTCATAATTCCTGAAGGTAGTAAAACGTAATTAACCCTTAATATTAATATTATTTCGTAGGTCTTTCTTTTAGTTTTTTTTCCTTTTAAATCAAGCCAACATATGTCTTTCATGACATTTTACTCTATGTTTGGTTTAAGAATTTTGATGAGAAAAAGAAAATATTATAGAGAGGGAGAAAAGAAAAGAAAAAAATATGAAATTTTAAATTTATTTGGTTATTCAAAGGAAACATTGAGGAAAGAAACAAGGAGAAGAAGATTTATAATGCATAGGAGAAGCTTTTCCTTCATTTTTACCATCATTTTGTGAGGAAAATAACTTTTCCCTCTTTTCCTTTGTATTTACCTCACTAGCCAAACAAGCAAAAATATTTTTCTTAGCATCTTTTTTCTTTTCCTCGCCAAAATCCTTGCACCAAACATAGTGTTGATAAATTTTGCAAAGGTTGCACAATATCACAATATATAAATACACTATTAAAAATTTGAGCAATTATCATAATTGAAAACTGATATTAATAGGAAATAATGGTGGTAGAAATCATTTGCTACGACTTTACTACAACAACTATACGTATTCTTAGTGAGGGTTGCGAAAATCCACAATAAATAGCCGTGAAAAATATTTTCACATCGACTTTTGGGATGATTGGCTATCGCTTTCACCACAGTTATTAATTTTGTTATTGATTATGATTTTCACCACGACTATTAATATTTTGGTAGCCAAAATTCAATTATTTTATAGTGATATTTGATAAGCTTGGTTTGAAACTCATAAAACTTTTGAGAGCTAGTATACGTTTTAATAAAAAGAAAATTCAAATACAAGTTCCAAGCTGTAAAAAAACAATAGAGAATACGCCATAGAACCATTTGTGGGATGAATATAGATTCAAATCTTTCGCTCTATTGAGCAATTAAGGTTTAAGAACAAAGTAAATCAGCAATTATAAGATGAACTTGTTGTCAATGCAAATACTAACTGGTGACCACATTTTGTGCATGCTCCAAAACAAGCTATTTGTTAGAAGTACGTACAAAGTATTTTTTTTGGGACATAATGTGGATTAGTGTTCATCAGTCAATGGAATTTATACATGTTCATTATCAAATAAAACACATTTTGACTTTGGAATTGAAAGTGGCGAATATTTTTCTTGTCTATGTAAGTCTGTGTATAGTTTGTTATATGTTTTATTGATACTATTTCTTCACAACTTTGAACCATTGAACCATTAGATTTCATGCATTCATGGGTAGAATTACTGTATAATTTGCCCACACAATTTTTAAGTAGTCAACTTGCATTGCTCTTGACTCTTGGAAGTGGGACTCGATTATCTTTGAAAGTGATTCAATTATTGC
>JACFYI010000890.1:578285-624947 GCA_014898755.1 Handroanthus guayacan | reverse complement strand
AAAAAAAAAAAAAAAAAAAATCCCCAAAGAGATAAAAAAAATCCAGATATATACCATACTCCAAAGGGGTAAAAAGCCATATAAAGAAAGAGGTTTGACTGAGTAACCGAATACATTTATCACCAATGTTTGTCCTCGCATCAAAAGGTCAGATGATATTTTTAGGCTTACTATAAGGTGTTTCAAAAATAGGGGATTACTTCACTTGAAAAGCCTCAAACTAAGTTTGGGGGTGCCAGACGAAAACGAGTTGGTGCTATAGATTGAGCTACTCTATCCAAATATACCTACTCTAACCCAGAGCCTACGTTGCATGCCTTCAAAGTCCTATTGATTTTTGGCTAGTATAATTTAATTCTATCGAAATTGGAATGAAGAACGAGCCGATGAAATTGTTAGGACAAATGTCTTAGTCATTAATCGTCTTGTTTGAAATAGACTTAAGTTTCTAGGAACCAATCATTCACACACTTACATGGGGATTGATCATCATAAAACTCCGAAGATTCGAAGTTTGTTTTGAAGGGACATAGCATGATGAATTTGATATTTGATATAGAGTCGAACATGAGTCGAGAACATTGTATATTTTTCATTCTGGGGTGAGGTTGCCATCTCTATAGGCCTAAAAGCATTTTTATTCGAGAAGTTGCTCAAGGACGAGCAACTATTAAGTTGGGGGGTATTTGATAATTCCATAATTGCATTACATTTTAGGCATATTTCTGTATGGAATTATCATATTTTTATCTTGAAATCTTTTGATTTGGGTGTTAACTATTTCAGAAAGAGATATATTCATGTCAAAGCCCCAAAACGATGATTAAAATCGAGAAAAAAAGCCGTTGGAACGAAGAAATGAAGCATCGAAGAGGTCAAAACACGTAAAAACATTTACGGATCTAGGCGCCCAAGCACCCATGACTTGAACTGGAAATGGAAAACTTCGAAACTGGGCGTCGGAGCCCCCAATTGAGCACCTAGGCGCCCACCTTCAGACCAAAGGCTTAACGATGGGCGCTGGAGCGCTCATCTCCGCGCTTAAGCACCCAATATCTTGTCCAATTGACAAAAAATGGGAGCACTCATTTCTGCGCTTAAGCGCCCCACCAACGTGGAAAAATGACAAAATTTGATATTCAGAGGACTTCTCGACGCCGTCAAACTCTTGTTCATGATGGAATCAAGTGGTCTAATCGATCTTGGACTCAATTGAAGAGAATAGAAGAATTCTGAAGAGCTAGAAACTGATCAGAAATCGATTCCTGCTCTAGTTAGAATTCTTGTGCTATATTTAGGACTTGTTTTTCTTTGTTTTGATCATCTTGGAGAATTCTGAAGACGAGCTCTGAAGGAAGCATTCAAGATCATCATCACGTTTTTTGTATATCAGTATTTCGTTCTTTTCTTTATTTTTATGTTAATACGTTCATATTCATTAACATGAATATGAACTAATTTTATTTTTCTAAGATTATGTACGAAGCGATTTTTATGAATTAATTCAAGAGTTGATGTTTTCCTTTTGTTACTCGTTAATTATTGATTACTTTTTTTTATTACGGTGTTCATTTTAATTTGATTGTCCGGCCAACATTGTAATTAAATTTTCTAAACTCTAAAGAGTCTCGATAGGGATAATTAGAGTAGGTTATCGATAAAAGAACTTAAGTTCGATTTATTTGCATAACTAAATAAATTGATTCGTGTGTAAGATAGGAATATACTTGCATGCCTTAGATAACTCATTAAGTGGTTCTAGATTAATCCCCAATTAGCGTAATTCACATAGGAACATAGTGAATTAGCTAATTAGGAGTTTTGACGACAAGTTACCCGAAAGGGCCTTGGAGTTGCTTTTGACTTAGAGTTAGTAATCATAATTAATTGAGAAATTTTAGAAAAATATTAACAAGAATTGATTCATGTCAAAAGGGGGTTACATAATTCTAGAGTTGCTTAATTATTGAATTTTCTCCAAAACTTTTCTTAAAACTTTACGTTCTAATTTTACTTTCACAATTTTTCTGTCGAAATTATACCAATTCCTTGTGGGAACGATACTCTACTCACCCTTTATTACTTGTTGCGATACGTGCACTTGCGTGAGGGTTTTTGCCCAATAGTAGATTGTGATTTTATCTTTTTATCCCTGAAATTTAGTTGGCAAATTATATTTTTGTCCTCTGTAAAAGGAAAATAGAAGACCATCTCACATTTGAATTTCTCTACTCATATGTTTGCACGCAGCAAACGAGGAAAAGGAAAACCCTAGTCTTCAAGACATCGACCATTCAAGTAATTAATCTAACCAAGCAAAAGATCCACCTTTCTCATAATTGCCACTACACAGTTAGATAAAAGGAAAGGGAAAATTAGTGGCAACGTTATAAAATAGTGAAAGAGAAAATCGACCATGAAGAGCTTCTCACAGAGGTCAGTTCGTCTCTTTGTATTTGATGGTCATTTACCCATTATTTTTTAACACTGGAGGCTTTTAATTCATTCCATGTATAGTTGATTTGTTTTGTTGGTTACTCAATTTTGTGGGCATGGCTTCGTTGGGCTATTTTGTGATTAGTTGTTAAATTACCTATGTTTGATGTTTTGGAAACTAAGAGATAAAATGGGTGCATGTGCAGCCGCTGCATCTCCATCGTTTAAGCTCTCTTAATAATTGCTTTCGTATGTACATACAACTGCAATAGCTGCAACACTCAGTTGAAAAAGAAAAGTTAAAAAAGTAAGGTAATTTGATTTTTCAATTCAATTTCATTTTGTTCATTGTTTGGAAGAAGACAAGAAAATTAGGTGTTTGATTAAGTGAATATCACATCTGTTCATTGATTTCATTTTATAACAAGTGGCATTGCACGCTCATCTATGTAAGGTAATTAATATAAATTCATTGTATATTAAAATATAATGCAGACTTAATCTATGTGAATTGAACAATTAGAATATGATCAATATATTTAATATGAACATACATATAATTTAATATATAAATTAGTGAGTTAATAATTTTTTATTATATTGTAGGTGATATATATTCTATTTCATTAGAACCCTCTAATTTGAAGATGGAGTCTGCATTTTATTTGTTAATTTAGCTAACCGATGTGCATTTACCTTGAGAAGTGCTTGGGACTTTGATGCTTGATTTGTGATGACATGTTCTGACTTTGGGCAAACTAATTTTTTTAGTTGAAAGGTTGCACCAAATAATTCTTACTCATTGATAGGATAGAATTTTGTGTGTGAGCATGTGTATTGTTAGGCAATTTGCATAAGATTTGTGAAGTTATATGTATGATAGCTTGCTCTCTATTTATTGCACCAGAGAATTGGAGATGAATTGGAGGACAACAGTGCGAATTCTGGTATTACTGGATGCATATATGTTTCGCAGTTTCATTTGCATGTGTTTGATTTATTGGGCATACTTTCTTCATGTTGTTACATGACCTCATAGACGAGATAAGGCTCCTCGCAAGTGGAGTATGATTTCCAAAATGCATGATCAGTTGAGTCAATTGAGAGCGATTGTTGAGCTTAGTGATACATCTCGTATAAGCAATTTACGCATGGATAGGAACACATTCTATAGACTTTGTTATTTGTTGGAAAACCTGGAGGGGCTACAAAATGAGCGTTTCGTGATGATTCCTGAAAAAGTTACTGTATTTTTATTGATATTGGTTGGCCATACAAAAAACATGATTGCTAAGCATAACTTTAAAAGATCCGGACACACCATTAGTAAATATTTTAATCAAGCTTCGCAAGCTGTGATTAAGATCAATGCGATAATGCTAGTTGAGCCTCAGCCGATAGGGGACGATTGCACGACTGAGCCTTGGAAATACTTTAAGGTATGACGACAAGCATGATGTCAATAAATGTATGCATGTTTCTACAATGAGTTTTTAATATGAAATAAATCTACTAAGCTTTGTATAAGGGGATGCCTTGGAGCTCTTGATGGCACTTACATTGAAGTTTGTATAAAACAATCTGATCAAGCCCATTACTGATTGAGGAAAGGTCATACAATAGTTAATGTTTTGGGGGTATGCAATCGAGAAATGAACTTTGCATACATTCTCTCTGGATAGGAGGGGTTGGCAACAGATAACCGGGTTCTTCGTGATGCATTGAACAGTCCCCTTGGTCTCCGAGTGCCTACGGGCAATAATTTAATTCATTTTATTTACATTCGTATTTTTTTTATAATGTTTGAATACCATGTTAACCAAGTGTGCCTTTATGAACAAGTAATTGTTATCTCTGCGATTGTGGCTATACTAATTCCCAAGGATTTCTCACTCCATATCGTGGGACTAGATATCATCTTCAAGATTGGTGGAATGGTCCGAGGTCACCCCAAAATGCTAAAAAAATATTTCAACCTCAAACACGCCAAGGCACGAAATATCATAGAGCGGGCATTTCGAATTCTAAAGAGTAGATGGGCAATTCTTTGGTCTCCTAGCTTCTACGGAATGAGACAACAAAATCTTATCATCCTAGCATGTGGCCTACTACACAACTTCATCAGAACATATATGGATAACGACCCTCTTGAGGACATGTTAAATGCAAGTTTGGATTCAAACATAGATGATGACGTGGAATTAGTTGAGCCGATCGAAAGCTCAAGACCCTGGAACACGTGGAGAGATAACTTGGCTACAGAGATGTTTAATGCTTGGAGGGGTCCATGAAATAGAACATATAAATTCTCTTGTTGTTTGGCAGAATATAAGCATTCAGTCATTGTCTTTAAGTTGGGAATCAATGTATTGTGTACATGGATGTTTTGTTGGATGTATTGTCTATTTGGATGTTTCGACTAACTTTCACATATATATTTTGGGCAAATAGCCTTTATTTTCATATTGGCTTTAATCACTCGATATTGTGCACAATGGATTAGCGTGATGCATGTGAAACAATGTGCATTTCCCCTATCATATTCAATACAATGCCTTTTAAATTTACATTATAATTTGACGGGAATCATTATTTAAATGTTTGTTTAGGTTATGGAAATGGACAAATCAATATGCTCGTCAAAGACCACAGGGAAATCAAGGAAAGCCACTCCTGTTCCCAGGCACTACTGGACCCTTCAGGAAGAAGCGGTGCTGATAAATTCACTTAAAGCACTTCGCGCTACTTGATGAAGATGCGATGGATCCTTCAAAGGCGAATACATCGTGAAATTGGAGTCAATGATGGCGGAGAAATTCCCAATGGTGGTATGCTCGTCAAGTATATCAAATCGAAGTTGCAAGTTTGTAAGAGGTCGTATGGATACATTGTAGGCATTCTTGGTTCCAGTGGTAGTACAGGAGCAACAATGGATTCAATGACCGATATGATTGTGGCTGAGTTACAGTCTATCTGGGATGAATACATCAAGGTATGAACTCAAACGATTTTTGTTTGAAGTGCTCTATAAGCTATAAATCTATCATGGTTTCGCAGGTGAACCCCAAAGCAAGCAAAATTAGAAGGAGACTACATCCATGGTATAATAGTTGGGTCAAAATCTTCGAAAATGATAAGGCCCAGGGTGGTGAGACTTTGGTGATGCCCATCAGGAGTTGTTATATATTGGTTAATCTAACAAGCCTGAGATCCCTGCAGATAATGAGCTTGAGAGCCCTACAGATAATGAGCCTGTTATGTTTGGATCTATTCCACCAACTGGGATAGATGACACCTTTGACGATGCAGTGTCTATATCTAGGCCAGGGAACGTGACCCCACAGATGAGATCATCATCTTCGAGTAAAAGAAAAAGAAAAGACCCGGAACCGACATTTGACATCAACACTTTGATGGTCAAGTTCATGGAAAATAATGATACGACATTAGATGTTCTTACGGATAAGTTATCAAATGCATCTTCATCATCCGACACCACTGCGCGTGTTGGCTTGTTTGAAGCACTATCCGATATTGGGGGTCTATCATTGTACAAATAGGTATATGCAACTTGTGTGCTTGCTAATAACAAGGCTGAAATGGAAGTTTTTTGGGGTATGCACAAAGAGGCTCGAGCCCACTTCGTTTGCTTGCTCCTTTCTAAGAGATTGGGTTCGTAAAATCAACATAGAGTTACCCCTGTTGTCCCCTTAATTGCTGTGATAATATGTACTCACTGTAGTGTATAAACAAAGTTAGCTATCGTGACTTAATATTTTGAAATCATGGCCCCGACGTATGTGTAATATGTTGAAGTCATATGGCCTAAGTACTTTTGTCATCGGAGTTTCCTGGCTAAAGTGTGGTGTTTTATTTTGTAAGTGCCTACTAACATAAAGTTCATAGCTTTGCACTTCAAATAAAGTGCAATATAAAGTGGACACTCTTGAGAAGACATCTCATTCACGTGACTTTATTTTACCATGGTCAGTTCAATCTATTAAATTAGTGCTCATTTTTTTAACATACTAATAGTAGGGAACATGGATGCTGCTTTTGTGAATTAATTGTTGCATATACGAGTTGCAATATAGGATTGGGTCCTTCAGTAGTAGTGTATAGCTTTGATTGAATAATATGCAACCTTTAAGTGAACTCCTTGATTAACTCTATGGTCGGCCATTATGCTTTTGGAGACTAAAATGCTCTTTGTAATTATAAGATTTTGTAGGGAAGTTTATTTTGTAAAATAATATTCATTCAAGGTGTTTAATTGTATTTTCTTTTTAATGCAACAAATTACTTTTCTAAAATAAGTTTGAAAAAGTATTTTATCAGATTAGTTTTATGTAATTATTTTTTCTGTAATTGATTTCTAAAATTATTTTCTAAATAAATTAATTTTAAAATTAGTTTTTAAAAATAAATACAGAAAATAATATTAATAATTAAAATATTATTTTAATTAAAAGGTTAAATTAATTAATAATTACATAAAATTACATAGATAATTTAAAAAAAAAAAAATTAAACTACGAGGATAGTGTTTGGTAATATTAAAATATTCAAAGGTAATAGAATGTAATTAAAACAAAATACATACCAATGGTCTAATAATTTATCTTACAAAATACACTAACATTCCAGCCATACAACATAATACGAAGTACATGAACTCTAGCAACAGTGGGACAAAGACAAGACCACATTTAAACACACTTAATTATACAAACAAACATAACAATTACCAAGCCGTTGGAAAAAAAAACACTTTCAATTGTCGTATCTAGCAGTATCGGTATCACTTGCCTACTTCTTCCTATGATGAGTAGGGGTGGCAGATGATGATGTAATCAAACTTGCTCTGCCACAAGGTGATGCACCCAAGTCATGGAAGGGTGGCTATCTGTGATCTTCATCATAAATTGTATCATGATCTGGACCACAGAATAGTGGCAGAGCAGTGAGTCAATTTGGATGTTTAGGGATATACTGAACAGAATACTGACTCGATCTGTCATTGGTACTTGCCAACTTAGACAAGTTATTCCAAAATATTGAGGATATATTAGTCTTTGGGAATCATGTTGGCATGCGCTTTATCATTGCATCAGTTACTATGGATGTCATCTGAGATTTAGATCATATCTGGATGGACAAAGATGTCTACAGGATTAAGATCTCCAAATATGGTATATAGCTCACTCTAATGAGCTTCTGTAGAAATCATATAAGCTTCAGCAAGGGAGTATTTTTAGTAACAAAAAAAATATATATATCATGAAAAGTTATTAGGTGAGTGACGTTTAGCTATAACACGAAAAAGAGTACAGTAAAAAAAATATCATACCATGGTAATGTAATCCCAATTGAAGTCATCAGCTATAATGCCTCGGGTCCTAGAGCATCCGTCCCTAGGTCCGTGATGCTAGTCTAACAAACGAAACCATCTAAAACCAAAACAACATGCTCATAACACATTCATCGCTCGAACATTACTTAAAATTCAAGCCAATTTTTTTTTTTTTTCATTCAAGATACACTTGAGATCTAAAGTACAACATAAGGTCCAAAACGTTCATCTCAACTAGTGAAAGATCCGTACAAGATCTAACTAAATACATTACATTTACAAATATCGAATCCAAAATACCAACACAGGTCGTCAAAATCATGAGTGATTCCTGGAATTAATTTCCTACATATGGTAAATGGTTAAATCATGAGTCCACTCATCTAATAAGATTTATGGCATAGGAAGAGGAGTACAAAAATTTGAATAAGAGGTATAGCGAGAACAAATCATAAATGTGATATCAATAACCAATCGTAACATTCAGATCGAGCATATCGAATAGTTAACTTATAAATTCTATCACATTCATGTCAACAAATATTTAAGACTGAGATAATCATTTGGTGGATCTGTCACCCTTATTACTCCTAACATTCATTCATTTCACCTTATTCCTTCAAAAGAACTCTCACTCTTAAGTGGCCTCTCAAGAGGATTAAGTGAGGCACGGTTGAAGTCGTGCTTCCGAGAGTAGCTTCTTTGAAATCCCACCTCCAAGATTCCTTCAAAACTACCCAACATGCAGGAATACTTAGGGGTCCAAACCGACGATACGATGTCGCCCAATCTGATACTACTTGAGGTTCCCAGGGCCCATTTTAACATGCATTAGGTTTAAAAATAGCAAAACACATTCAAGACAATGAAACCCATCAGGGAACAAGTTCGAGTAGAGAATAGTTTCAATAAACAATACGGAATGATTCTCGAACTTGTTCAGAACGAACAAAACATATTCGAACATATAACCATATCAGGGCACAAATTCAAATGGCCGATAGATTCAAACAATAATTCGGATTGGACCTCAAACTTATGAAAAATTATTTTGAAGTCTTAAAATATTTTCAAGAAGTGACATATGGACTTGATTTGGCGAATCGAAGTCAAGACGTAAAGATTTGAAAATTAGAATGGGCGCTAGAATGCCCAATTCAAAATTGGATTGTTTCAACGAAAGCTGAAATTTCGATCAATCACGGATACAAACGATTCGATTTGAATCTTAGACATATAAAAATCATTTCTAAACTCAAAATATTTCAAAAGAATAATTCATAGACATATTCAAGAGATTGATATCAATCGGTAGAGGAATATAGCGACAAATAAGTTCAATAAATAATTCGCCTTAACTTCGAACATAAAAAGATTATTTAAAAGCTTTCAAAATATTTTAAAAAAATGAAATATGGACTTAAAAATAACAAAAAAGGTCAAAAATAATATCTTAGCTTCTGTCCCGGGCAGGTTTGTGCTAAAAAATGGGCGCGAACACGAAGAAGCGGCCGATGCTACTGGCTTCGGCGCGTTCTCGCTACTGTTCACGCGTGGTCGCGCTATGAGCAGTAACTTTTTTTTTTAATTCCAATTTTCTAGTAAACTTTTGAGGACTTTTCTTTCAAATATCCAGGTCAAAATTTCGAGTTTTACAAATTTTTACAATTTATGAAATTTTTAGTTCCATAAACCGATTTTTTTGATGTTGTCATGATTTTCCCGATGGTCCATGGTTCACAATCGATTCCCAAGCTAAGTTTTGGATCAAAATGATGATTAAAGTCTTTTTGGTTCTCATGTCAAGGAAATATAAGTTCAAGATCATAATGAATCAAACAACAACAAAAAATTGAGCTCATTTCATGTTTAATCTTGAATATGGCCAAGATAATCAACCAAATAGCCAACAAATCAACTAAAGAAGGAAGAAAAGCCACAAATACTCACTTGTGGTCCTAAGCTTCGATTTGGAGGTTAATAATCCAAAGACTTCAAGTTAGAACACCTATAGACATTAAAGATCACTTAGTGATTTCGCTCACCATAAAACTTAGATTAATAAATCTTATGTTTCATGAAGCTTATTTGGAGCTTGTTCTTAAACTTACCCAATGATCACCTAGAGAGATTATACTTTCTCCCCTTCTTCCCTTTTGATTTCTTAAGAAAATGTTTGTAAGTGTATAGATATATATGTATATATGGTAATGCGGAGAGAGGAACATGGAGAAGGAAGGTGATGGTGATGATTTCTTGCAAATGTGAGGAGAGAAAAGTGTTAACATGTATTCCATTCTGCCCTTATTTATTATTAGAATTATGCCCAACACTTGGTTGTAGAACTATAGCAATAAAATAAGATAATATCCCCCATTTAGGGGCATCATCCGGCTACCCAAATTTGATAAAAATCAGATTTGATTTTTATCCCTTTTTTTTTAATTAGATTGGGCTTGAATTTTGTTTGGGCTATCACTTAATTTAAATTGGGCTAGATTTGGGCTTAAACATGCTCGTTTGGGCCAAAATGGTGCACAGACAAAGTTTCAAATACTACAAGAAATTTTTGGATGTAAATAAATTATTTTGATGTTAAAACAATTTTCGCGATTGCAAAAACGATTTATCGTTTGAAAACGAAGAGTTAAAATCTTAATGTAAGAGAATTTTTGGGGTGTAAGGGAAATTCTTTCGAATGCGAGAAAATATTTTGGCTATAAGGAAAATTTTTATGATCATGAAAATCATTTGCCATTAGAATAATAAAAGTTTTAAAATTCGATTAGGAGAATTTTTAGGTGTTACATCAGCCCACACGCAGTTGTTATCTATGTCGTAGTGCACATGTGGAAGTGTTGCTATGAACCCAAAGACAGCATGACGTTGTTGAAGTTCTTTAAATTTGTTGAGTACATCTTTGAATCTAAACATAGTACCACACTTTTGATTAACTGAGTCGATGGAGGAGCGGATAACAACGGAATTACAACTGGTTGAGGTTATATTTGAAATACGGGCATATTCAACCAATCTATAAATAAATACATGTTCACCTATCGAATTCCATCTGCTGATATGGAGAAATCTGCTGGGTGCGGGGGTTTCTTGAGGCCATTGCAATTTGCCAAAAAGGAGGTATAGCAATACTTTTCAAGGGAATGGATTCAGGATAGGCTAGAAAAATGATAATGTGGGCTGTTTATAATATTGGAATGATACAGTATGAAACCAATTCGATGGACACACTAGAAGGCCTATGTTTGTAGCCTGCAAGGGTGTATGTAAAATTTCAATTGGCTTTATTCGAGAAGCATCATGGTGCATGATTGCCTAGTTGAAATTAACATTACATTGAGTGAAAATAATGATAATAAACCAGATTTGCAGTCTCATTTGTGGATTCAATTGGTCATTGAAATATCAAATCACAAATCTAAGTTCTTTAGGGTTATCATTGCTATAAAGAGCATACAAAAAGCAAGTAGTTTTTTTTATTATTATTATTTTCTCACATCAGAAATGCACGCCTCTTAGCATGTAACACCCCCAAAATCACGGCAACATTTTGCCCCGAGACCCGGGGTGTGCTACTCACGATTGGATACATTCTAAAACCAATTCAGAAATTAACAACTTAACAATTCCACTAAAATTCTCAACGGAAAAATATCATTACATACCAATGGGTTCCAAAATACAAGAAGCATCTAATCTAAGATTACAATCCGTCTATACATTCTATAAGTCCATAAATCCAAAAGCAAAAGATTGATCCAAAATACATAAGTGAGTACAATTCCAAAAATAAGCATTAACAATCTATCATAGTGCTTCATTCAGTCGCCATAACTTACGAACCTACAAGATGATATAGAGTCATGAATCCACAGACCGAGTAAAACTTATAGCAGGAAACGAGAGTATGGAGTTCAAATAAATGAGCATATTACAATGAGATAAGAATGTGATTTGATAACCAATTCAGGAAATAATCAGAACATTCAAAATCAGGCAAAGATTGGAAGCAAGTATCACATTCGAGTCATTAGGCTGAATCAAATAGTTTGGTAGGTCTATCACCCTTATAAATCCAATGTATACATTTCATCCTTATTTCTCCAACTCCTGAAGGAGTATCATTCATTCAGAGAGCACAACAGACTTACGTGCTCAAAATAACTCTTCAGAATTCTACCTTTAGAATCCATCCGAACTATCTAATATTCAGGGATTCCCAAGGGTTCTAATCGATAATCCGACATTGCCTAAGTTCTATCCCCAAGGAAACCCCCAGGGCCCAACATTCGTTCATTCATTCAGGCTTGAAACAAAGGGGACATTCGATCATTCCATAAGGCCATTATGGCACAACATTGATTGGCCATCAATTTCAAATAATATTTCAAATAGGCCAAACGTATCAATCGATCATTTCAAAATTTTAACTATGGACTAGAGGGTTTTCGTTCCAAAACTCAAATCATGTTAGAAAGATCGGCTATGAACTTGATATGTCATGGAATAAAGATTAAAAATAAATTTTGGATATGGGGATGGGCGCTTGGGCGTTCAAATGGGTACTTGAGCGCCCAAAGAAAAATTTTGGGTAGAAGTTGGCTCTGGGGCGCCCATATGGGCACTTAAGCACTTTTGGAAAAATTGGTTGTTTAGCTCGAGAGTGGGTGCCCAACTCAACGCGCTTAAGCGCCTACGCTCGGGTGAAATCCTAATTTTTTATCTTTTGATTTTCTTTGAATTTTTGTTCCAAAACCACATTTTTGGGATCCTCTTTTATGCTATAACATTTGTAAATCATCGTTTTAAAATTTAGTTTTAAGATTTTTTGAAAGATCATTTTCAAGTCAAAAAATACGATTTTAGTTCATATCTCACATTTTCAATCAATCTTTAGTTCATTTCTCCTCTTAGTCCATGGTCCATTATTCAAAACTCAATCCAAAATATCGGTATAGGTGTCAAAAGGATTCATTAAGATTTGGATTTACATATTCAAGAAATAGAGCTTATAATAGCAAGGACAATAAAGGAAACAATATAGCTCATAGTAACCACATTTCAGTGAAGCAAGAAAATCAATAGCTCAATATCATGATCATTCATTCAAGGAAAAAATTAGGAACATATGCTCATAAGAAGATGAGAAAAGCCATAAGTTTTACCTCTTGAAGCTAGAACTTGAAAATGCAAGTGATCCAAGCTTAGTTTCCAACACCTATATTCACATTCATACTTATGTCAAGCTTTATATAGTCATACCATTAACCATTCTTAATCACCAATCTTAAACCAACTTACCAATGGATAGGAATGAGAGTTCACCACACTAGAATCCCCTTTGAAGCAAATCGGTTTTGATGGAAAGTAAAATGCAAGAGCGTGTTAAGTGCAAGAGTGTTTTTGAAGAGTGAAATTTCTAAGTGTAGAGGGTGAGAATTTCTGCTGAATTTTTTGATCAACAATGGGCTTATTTTTAGAGGGAATTTGGGGTTAAAATGCAAGAATCTTTTAACTCAAGCCCACCAAAATAAATATCTAACCTTGGGGCAAGAATTAGGGCTAGAAATGATGGATAGATGGGATAAAATCCCATCCATTGTGGTAGAATAGGGCTGCTTCTGATTTCCAACTTTCTTTTTTCTTTTTTACTTTTATTTTTATTTTTTATTTTTTTTAAATTCAAAGATGCTTCTTTAGTCAAATATAATGGCTAGGGTTTTGGGCTAAGAAATGGGCTAGTTTATTGGACTTTTGGGCTTGTTTTGAGTTGAGACGTGACGAGCAAATGAAGCTTGATTGCTCGAAAATTTTTTGGATGCACAAAACGTATTTTGATATTAAAACGATGCTTGTGATTTTGAAATCGAATATATTTTCGAAAAAATCAACGACTCAAAATTTTATTTAAGAAAATTCTCGGGGTGTTACATAGCAGGTTCAATCAGTGGCGAATTTATATATATAGCTTTTTGTGTCTTTTCAATTTCTTTATTCTCTATTATATTTTATTTTTAAGTATTTACAAGTTGGGACATACCAAGAGGACCAAAGCCCATACAAGTTATTTGCTATTTACTTTTTACTTTTCTAATTTTATTAATTGTTATATATGTATTGCATCATAAAATGTACAGTTTAAGTTTTGTGAAAATTATGAATCATTAAGGTAATGTTAAAATAATTATTTCAGTGGCTTCTTATGATATGGATATTTTAATTGTTAACATGGTGTAATTTTTATGCAATAGATTATGGCATTTGAAATATTGTCGTAGACAATTGATTTAATGTATTTATTTTTATTATTATTATTATTATTATTATTATTATTATTATTATTATTATTATTATTATTATTATTGTTATTGTTGTTGTTGTTGTTGTTGTTGTTGTTGTTGTTGTTGTTATATTTTAAATCTAATTTTTATTCGTATAATTATCTCTACACTCTTTAGATTTGCCATAATTATCATTACACCCTCTATTGTACAATTCAGCTCATGTATAGATACAATTACATTCCCTGAGCTTATGTATAATTACAATTATACTCCTTGTCTAGAAGAACTTTTTGCAATGTTTTACGATATTTAGGGGGTGTAACGTAGTTGTTCGTCAACTAAACTAGCAATAACAAGTGTAATGATAATTATGCAAATTTTAGGGGCATTTTGTTAACTATACCGAGACTCATGAGGAGTTGAGATAATCTATTCTTTTTTATTCATATTTTGACACTACCTGGTTAAAATTCTAGATACCTCGCTGGCTTCAATGATAACGTGACAAAATGGAGTTAAGAGTGAGTTGATTAGGTAGAAATTTACTATATTTTCTAGTCACATTGACATGCATAAAGACGGTTACATTGGCCATAAAATTGTATTTTCACCAAATGAAAAAAGGGGTTACGTCGATTAAAATTTCATGAACTTCGCTATAAATAGGCCCATAAATGAAATGCCCTGGAACCCAAGAACGGCCAACCCTAAGCCGGCAATGCTACCTACGAGCAGGTGGACCTCTATCGGAACAATATACATACAAAGGAACGATTTAACTAAACAAATACTACAACATACATTTATACATAGGCCTCAAATTTTGTTACATAACATATGTCATCCCATTACATCTACAAACTAAACAAGTTATATTTACATGAACTCTCCATAAACTATCATTCTAGTGGCTACAAGCCACATACTAGGAAATCTATTAATTACAAGCCATTCACAAACTCTTAATCTTAAATGTACATCTCCGTCATTTATTACAAAAGAAAATGCAAAACATAAATGCATAATTATTATCCACAGAGCTTCCAAATTTTATTCACCTATATATGGTGACATAAATAAATAAATCCACTGACTTAGTAAAAATCATAGCTATGGAATGGTAAAAGAACAGGGGAATTCAACAAATGGGTATAGAGACAACAAGGCAATAAACGAAACAAATCATGCCAAACGATTGTGATAATCCCATAAACAACACAAACGAGTAGCTCAACGAGAGCATAAAACAAGTCAAGAATATAAAACAAGTCCCACAATTGTATAGCAAAGGTAGAACTAATATCTGGTGGGTCTATCACTCTTATAACTCCAAATATACATAAAACCCTTATCCTTCCACAGGTCCCACACTCAAGTGGCCGCTCGAGATGATGACCCGATTATGTAGTGTGACATAATTGTCGACGTTCTGCGTGTCACACGCTAGTTCTTGGAAAACCTATCCCAAACTTTCGCAAAACTACCTAAACGAGTAAAAAACCCTTCAGGGGATCAACTGCTGGCCCGGTGCCGCATAGCATCTCTCCTAAAGTCTCCAAAGGGCCCATTAAACACTCACACAATATGTTTAAAAGAAATGGCATCTGTCCAAATTAGAATTTTTGAAGTTCAAACGAGATTTGGACATTATCAATCGATTGGAATCAAATTTTGGGCATATAAATTACATATTCAAATTTAGGAGAGCTTAATGGAGTGAAATACGGACACAAAAATGTAAAATGGGTCAAAAATAAGTTCAATGGTGTTCTGGAATGGGGGTTGCTGTGCCCAAATTCAAGAGCGGACGCGCCGGACAATTTTTCCCTTTTTTTTGAACTCCTTATGATAACAGACCCCCAAATATAAAAAAATTAGACTTAGTTTATTCTACTCATCATTAAGATTTTTAATTTTCAAGTTTTGGAAGAAATTTTGCAAAATACCAATTTTTTGTTTCTTGGGTTATCAAGATGTTTAAGCCCTCTTTTGTCCATAATTTTAACTCCATCATACTCAAGGAAGCAATAGCATACAATCAAGATCAATGATTCAATAAGAATAGTATCCAAAGCAAGGAATTTCTAATATGGTTTCATCAACATGATTTATCAAACTCTCTAAGAAAAATGTTCACAACACAAGTATCATTCCATGGCAAAGTATTCATGGGAGGGAAATAGCTATAATCCTTACCTCTTTAGCTTATTTTCCTCAAGATGATGATAGTAAACTTCCAAGTTTTCTACCAATCCTATAATCAATTCAAAACCATGAGAAATTGCACCATGTTTCTTCAACCCTACTCACAGACCCTTAATCAAAATAGAAAACCTGCCAAGTGTATCAACCTTTCTTTTTCCCCTCCAATTTAATTTTAACAAATCCTAAACTCTTGAAGTTGGATGCTTGAAAGAGGTGATAGAACTAGATGAAAATTTTTCTTGTGAAGCAAAGTTAAGAGCAAAAGGCATATTCTTGCAAGACAAAGAGAGAGTTTTATAGATAAAACTTTGGGGATTTAATGGCCATTTTTACATTTGGCAAACAAGGTATCAAGATAATATGGTGGATGCCAATTAGCATAATGATGATAAAAAGCTAGGTGAGGATTAATTTGAGTGTTTAAAATTAAAATATCTACTTTAAGATTAGAAGGGGTGTTCGACTGAGACTTTTTTGCGTGTGTGTGTGTTCCTTCTTTTTTTTTTCTTTTTTTTTTCCCTATAATATATAATGGGATGAATTAGGTTGGACTTTAATATATGTTGGACTCAAATTTTTTGGGCGAAAAATCAAGCTAGAGATTTTCTTTTAGGCTAAAATAATATATTTGAAAGTTTTCAAGTGCAAAAGAAATTTTTCAAAAGTGATAAAATATTTTGGTTGTGAGAAAAATCTCAAATCAATGAAAATCAGTTATCGATTAAGGTTTTTCTCAAAAACATTTTTGTTTACCGATTGAAATCGAGGGTTTAAAATTAAATTAGAAAATTTTTTTTTTAAAAAATTTAATTAAGAAAATTTTCTCATTTTAATATTTAATTAGGAAAATTTTCAGGTTGTTACAATAAACAATCCCATGAGTGCAGTCACCAAAACACACCCAAATAATACGCAAGTCCCAAATGCATACAACACACGTCTGTTGACAGAGTCTGTTCCTTTTACATTATGATGCAATGAATTTAGTCGTGAAGTGCCCTCGTTTGAAAATTGAGTCAATCCAGCTCCCAGTTGTTCGGAATAATAAAGTTGACTTGGTGCTTCGACATTAGAATCTTGGAATTCGTAAAAAATATCGATATCTTTACTCTTCGACAGGTGCCAGGAGATACCTTGATATACATCTCACCATATAAAGTGCCCCACATGGTTCCCTCCAATAGGGCATTTGTAAAACCACCGACCAAGATTTCTTTTTGTGTGGGCCTGTGTAAAACCACTAAACCAAAACCACAAGCACACTGCGGGGGTGGCTTTAACATTATTCCTGGTAAGCAATGACAAACGTGAGAAATGTTAAATGAAAGAATGTTATTCAATGAATGAATATTACAACAAATATATCAGTTAAGGAATTCAAGCTTACCAGATTGTTGCAATGCACCCAACAAGCTGATTGTGATAATTTACTCACCAAAAATTTTTTGCTTCTGTATGTTGTTCTTGGTATAATATATAGCAATATTGAAATAAAGAACCTCACTTTTCTTAAAATGAAGTCCATATTTATATTATAGTTGAGGGAACTATTCTTTACCGCTGCAATGTTCCAATCCAACAATTGACTGTTGGAAGCTTGTCGGACACTTCTTTTCTCTCATGTGAATGTCTTCAAGGGTAATTGGGTAATATTCCACCCAACTCCATACTAATCTTTGCTCTCAAATGGTACATGCAAGATTATGGAATATTAAGATTCCCTTTAATGTTGCCTATCATGTGGCATGTACAACTACTCTAGCTACCTTATATACTATTAGGCCAGATTATGTAGACATACCTCAAATTCTTAATCAAACATGGCCTTAAGTACTACATAGCTAAAACCACTGGACCACAACTAGCATCTCGCCTTTGCAATGGCCAGGCCTAATAGGCTCATGGCCTCTTTCTTTCTATGTTTTCTTATTAATTCTTTTAAAATTCTTATTTTGTTATTTGATAATTATCTCAAATTTTGTTTTTTTTGTTTTTTTATTTTTGTGTAACACGCACATTCCATGAAGATTACTTGAATTGTGAGCTGTATATTGTATGGATATGGGTACGGTACCGGTACCGGGTACGGTTATTTTTAAAAATTTAGGATACGGGTACGTCGATATATATTATAATTTATTATATATGAACTAAAATTTCGTAAAATAATATATGACAAGATACAACTAACAACATAATATTAAATATATAACATGTGCAAATATTAGCATTTTCTTAAATATTCTCAACCAATATACGTTTTTTCTCTTAAAAATTGAAATGTGTATTTTTTCTTTAAAAAAGCCAAATTTTTATATAACAAATGCATTTTTTGTACCCAAGACGTACCAACTTCAATTTTTTATTTTTGAAAATATAGGGTACGTACCCATGCCTACACGAGGTGTACCCGTACCCGATACGGGTACTCCATTCCATGCAACATAGATTGTGAGCAGATGAATTTTAAAAAATTGTAATTGAAGTGGCTAATGCTTGTCATTACCTTGCATTTTCCTTCATCACTTTTTACAACAATCATTACAATTCCAAAACAACTATTATCATTAATCTAAATATGAATTATACTTAGAAGTAAATTGTTCAAGCACAACAGTGTTAGATATACTTTGGGTGGGAGCTCTCCATTTCACAATACAACAATGCCTAGGAATAATTTTGAAAGTCTTGTATTGTATATGCCTTTGACAATTCAAGTAGGGGAACCTAAATTAAAGCTTTCACAATATACACTAAATAGGAAACAACACAATATTTTTTCACTTCTCCATTTCACAACAAAACAATGCTTAGAAATAATTTTGAAAGCCTGGCATTGTCTATGCCTTTGACAATTCAAGTAGGGAAACATGAATTAAAGCTTTTTCAATATACACCAAATAGGAAACAACACAATGTTCTTTCACTTTTCTTAAACCTTTGCAAAATCTTTTCATGCCTTAAATACATGCACAAAATATTTCCTATTCCACACAAATAAACTATCATCACTTCCTTGTACGTAGTTGCTATGCCTCTCACATTTAGGAGGAATGACGGCAAAATCTCCTGTCCAATTGTGTTCCCTCTAACTGCTTGTTTGGAACGTGTATTAATTATTCTCCTTCATGAAATTCCAAAGAAAAAAAAGAAAGAAATAGATTTGGTCGTAATGGAGCAAACATGTTTGACTACTTTAGAACAACTTTCAAGTCATTCATAGAAACATTCTTGCAATACATGTGAGCATAAGGATGGTTCAACTAAGGCATATGTATGTAGGTCCTAGGCAATACCCAGGCATGCAAGGTGTGGAATACAAAAACATCACTAACACTGTAAGTATTGACACTAGATATCTAGAAGGTAACCTTCAAATAGTATGTAACGCCCCGAGATCCCAGAACATATATAAATAATGCAAACATTGATCTCGGAACTCTACTTATGAATAAAACTAACTAAAATTGAAAACAAAAAATTTCATAACACATCCATAACTTAATTATCCAACAACATTACATAATTTACAAGCCTTTTTTTTTAACTGGAAACTTCATAGAGTCCAAAATACAAGCCTACTATGACATCTCTCAATCAAAATACAACTTGCTAAGTACATCATCAATTACAAGATTCGAAATATTAAAATCCCAACATACTTTCTCCAAATCCTCAAATGGTCCAAGCTAATCATCTACATGGTAATTATGAAATTATGAGTCCACTAACTTAGCAAGTTTATGGCATAGAAGAGACAAATGATGTAACAAAGGAAGCAAGAAGCCATCAAATAATCATAGCAAGAATTAAACCATGAATGTGATTCGCACCAAAATGAAATAATAAAGATGATCAAGCAAAACAAATAGCTCGAAATAATATCACATTCAAGTTAATCATATATATGACTGAAACTAATGTTTGGTGAATTTATCACCTTTATAACTTCAACAAACATATATAAGCATTATCCCTCCAGCACAAACAAACTTTGAAACATGATCGACCGCGTGCCTCCGAATAGCCGTTCAGAATTCTAACTCAAGGACTCCTCTGGACTATCAAACAGACAGGAATTTTCAGGGGTTCAAATTGACGATTTGATATCGCCCAATCTAAATCTACCTGAAAATTACCCAGGGCCCAACACACATGCATATAGGTTCAGAATGGTCAAAAACATTCAAACATGCAAATTCGAATTGAATTACGTATTCAAATATCAAACGGATTCAAGAATAGTTCGGATTGGACTTTGGACTTAGGAAAAATCATTTTGAAAATTTTAAAATATTGAAAAGAGGTGAAAAATAGACTTAAAATAACCAAAGAGGTCAAAAACGGAATTTTAGGGACTGTCTCGACCGCAACAGCACTCAAAAATGGGTACGATCACGTGAAACGAACCACGCCACTGTCCCGGGCACGACCGCACCACTATTCACTCACGATCGCGCAGTGAACAGTACCATGAATAATACTTCTTCCTTTTTTTTGGCATTTTAAACCATTTTCAAATAGCTCTTTTGATAAATTTTTCCTTCATAAACCAAGCCATAGATTTTTAAATTTTCCAAGATTTCATGAGGTAAAATCGTATTAAGTTCACTAAACTGATTTTTTTATGTGTTGTATGATTTTTCCACTAAGTCTTTGATCCAAATCCTTGCAAGAGTCAATATATAGGTTCCAAAGAAGTCCAAAGCTCCATAGATTAACCACAAGAAGTTTATGAGCTCATGATCATTAAGAATCAAACAACTCATCAAATAAGCTCATTTTCATTCAAACACAAGAAACATAAATCATCAATCAATGGATCTTAGCAAATAACTGAGAGATCAAGAAGAAAAGAGAGCCATAAACTTACTCTCATCCTAAGCTTCGGATTGAAGAGGCTTAAGAGATCCAAGAACTCTAGTCAATCACCTAAGTCAAAGTTAAAACCAAGCATATTGTTAGGCTAATCACATCATCAACTCTTGATTTCTCATTTAAGCTTAGATTTTTTAAATTCCTTACATTTCCAACTTACCAAATCACCTAAGAGTGTATCCCCTTTCACCTTTCCATTCTTTGTAGATTGTTTGTTGGAGAAAAATAAGAGTGTTATATGTATATATATTGCCGAGAGAGAGAGGGAGAATGGGGGAGATGGAGCCTTTTCTTTTCTTCTTGCAATTGGAAATAACAAGTGTTTGATCACCCTCAAAGTTTCTCTTATAGGTAAAGAGGAGACAACATACTTGGTTCAAGATTTTTGACAATAAAATACATAAATATCCCTCCCATTTATGGCGATTACTTCGGCTGCCCAATAGCAGCAAATCTGATCTTTTCCCTCGCCTTCTTTTTTTTTTTTTTAAATTTTATAATTTGGGCCTAAAATTGTTGGGCTGAAATTTGATAAGATTGGGCCAAGAATTGGGCTCATTTTGAACCAAAACAGCACGTAAGCAAAGCTTCGAATGTTAGAAAAAAATTTTGAATGTAAAGAAATTATTTTGATGTTGAAACGATTTTCGCGATTACAAAAATAGTTTATCATTTGAAAATTGGTGAGTTAAATTATTAATTAGGAAAATTTTTGGAATGTCACATAGTACATTTATTTATTATCACATTAATCATGTTGTACGTTAAAAAGGAATCTGTCGTAGAGGAAATATCAAATGATGGGGTCCCATACTTTGAATATCTTCATTATACATTTTGTGAGAGATGTGCATCTTTGTACTATAGGAGCCACTCACATACCATGTTGATGCAGTAATGTATCCCGACTCATTGGATGAGGATTAGGCAATCGCTAACATGCACAAACTATGAATGTCATAGTATTAAACCTTTTCATGTTTCATGTAATTTCCGTGTATGTTCGCTTTCATGCTCCTAACCCACACCAATTCAAATAACTAGTGAGATCTATTAAATGTATTGATAAAAATATCATTTATCTATGCGTATTTGCATATTTATATTAAGTTTACAATATTACATGAATCTAAATTACATCTACAATCATAAAATTCATAATTGACTTTTCCGTCACTTTGACTAATGGACCTTGTAAAATGATAATGACACCCTTCTATTTATGACGAAAAGAAAAAAAAAAAATTGAACAATGAAAAGTTATTGTTTTGGACAATATTGCTCTTTTATTTGTTATTCGACAAAGTACTTCATTTTTGTGCCCAATGTAAGTCTTCTCCCTCAAGCCATCACTTATTCTCCCTCAAAACTCAATCCTCCATTTCAAATGTCTAAATTCGAAGCCCTCCCCAAAATTTCACCATTTTATCACTTGAACATTCTAGAAAGCTCAACCGTGGTTAGGCCCTTGAACATCTTGTGATTTTTTTGAGTTTTCAAACACATCCTGTAAGCACATGTATTTTCGAATTGCTTGCATATATTATTATTATTAGTATTATTATTTTTACTTTTTGGTATTTTCTCTTGTTGTATCCTAAAATGGGTTTGGCAATTTTTTTAGTTTTTTGCCCCCTTTTTTGGAAAAAAAAAAAATAGTGTTTATTTTGGTTTATTTTTTGTGATTTTTGGGCATCTATAGCATTTTGATCGTTTACTGTTGTATTACTAATAATGCTATAATAACATATGTGTATTTCTATTTTTATTTTTATTTTTTATTTTTTTGTATTTTTCATGTTATTTATGTTTATAGCACAAAATAGGATTTTTTTTCTTTTTTAACTATTTTTCTAGTTTTCTATAAAATAACTTGCATTTTGATGTCTGTAGATTTTTTTTTATTTTTTGTGAGTGAATAATGTGTAACATTATGTATTTAGTTCTATTTTTCCATTTATTCATGTATTTGTGGAACTAGGATTTCTGTGTATTATGTTTAGTTATATAAAATGAGTTATTTAGTTTATTTTATTTGTTTATGTTAGATTTTTAGCATATACATTGACAAAAACTGATTTGCTAACACAAAATCATAGATCACTTTTCCTTAAGGTTTGTGCATACTTGGCCCTAGATATAAGAAATTAATTTCAGCTCACATCGCTTATAATACATATTAAAATCCAATTGAGTCTTTGCATTATATTTGGAATTGAGCTTAACATCCATCACTTTATTGAATATATTGTCAAAAGAATGTCTTCTCGATATACATCACATCCAAATTACACCTTACTAAAAGATTGTTCCAATAGGGCAATTCCTAAAATATGCACTATTTAGCCCAATTATATTATTCACCGCATCCAGGGATTCTAAGAGCACTATCATATTCTGCAACCTTTGGCAAATCACATACCGACTCCCACGCTTGTTCCCTAATCAACAAGGGAAGGATCAAAATATTCTAATTGATTCTTTATGAAACTAGTAGTGTTTCTCTTAAATAAATGATCATGTTCTAAAAATCAGTGATGACAATTGAACCAACTGTTCTTGTTTCCATTTTTAAATGTGAATGCTTTAATCTCACTCATACAATAAGGGCAAGCTAGTTTATGTGCAATTATTCAACCGAACAACATTTTGTAGGCTTGAAAATCATTTATTGGCAACATCAATGCACTTTCATGATAAAATTTTGTGTAGTGAAGCGATCATACGTAGGAACACCTATTTCACATGACTTCAATTTATCAATCAACGGTTGCAGGTACTTCTCGAAGCTTTCTCTTACCTTTTTCTCTAAACATGAGTTTTATACCTCGCAGCACCATAGAACTTACAATGCATGTCATTAGCAATATCTTTGTAACACTGCATATATATATTTACACAATAATCTATACTTTGTGGAACCAAACTAAATTTAGACATTAGCTTCCATGCCTCGTAATAGTTCATAGGAATGCCATTCCTTTTGGTAATACCTTAAATATTAACTACAAGCATTAATCAAATGCACCGTAAGGTACGTTCTAATCACCCTTGATGCTCATCATTCTCACAACAACTAGAAATAGAGAATGCATTTACCATCCATCCCACAGTTGTTGATTGTATTCATTCAAGAAGTCATAAAATCTGTGAGTTTCTGCATTTTGCTGCTCTTCATGAACATCACATTCACATGCTGCACTCCAAAATCCACAATCAATTCCATCTGCAACTATACCATCTTTGTATACCATTTCAATTCATTAGGAGATTCATGTTGTTTACTACTTAAAACAATATATTGAAATGTTTCATTTGTTTTTTGAGGATCAAATTCTCCATGGTTCGTCCAATAATAGTGATTAAGTTTGAACCCTATCCGATGTAAATGCATCCTGGTAACAACTAGCATTTCAATTCACATCATTTGCATAGGCACTTAGTTGTTCTGATTTACAGAAACACAAAAAAACCAGAGGTATGCACTATTAACTATTAAACCCTATTCAAAAACTCTTGTCAAATCCATAGTTTATGTGATATAATATCCATCTACATCACTAGAGCACAGGAAAAAGCATTGGTTCTCATATTTTCTTGGTATTGATAGTTATGAAAGAAGGATTAAATGTTTATATAAAAAAGAAAGTTATGTAGATTATATGAGTTATATGATGATTGGAATATGATTAAATGGGCTATATAGTACACATTCATAAATCTAGGAATTACAACAAAAGTTAGATTATTTTGAGCTTCACATTCTGAGAATGTATCATTCTAATGTATACGATTTGAAAGGTACTTGTACACCTCTTACACCCCAACATCCTCCTTATCCTCAGTCCTTATGAACAATCATTTCATCGGCATCATAGGATTAGAGGAAGAGGATTGTTGGGTTGAATAGACTACATGGTACGTATTTATAACTCTTGGAATTGATGTTCATGTTACCTAACTTGTAACGCCCCGGATTACTAGAACATCTGCCCCTAGGTTCAGAACGCTACTCACACGTAGGGAACTAAATTAATCCAAAACAGAAAACTCAAAATACGTTCCATTGCTTGTAAAGTCATAAAAATACTTACAATTCATACCAATTACAAAGTGAAGCAAAGCCTATAGCAATCAGCCAAAGTTCCATAACATAATAAGATTAAACAAGACTAGAATATTAAGCTAAGCTTCCACTTTAAACCTCGATCTTGAAATCAATTCCCTACATGGTAAATAATGAAATTATGAGTCCACTAACCCAGTAAGATTATGGCATAGATGAAAAGCATGAGAATAACAAATAAGTGGGATAACAGTGGAATTCAGAAATTCATAAGCATAAGAGTGAGAGCCAATCATAATCAAGAGTTTAATATTTCTCAATTCAGTAGCATCGAAATACATGTGTCACATTTGAACAAATGGCTCAAAACTCATCAATTTGCGTAAAAGGAATCAAATTCGATCGAAACAAGTTTTTGGTAGGTCTGTCACCCTTATAACTCCAAATTATACAAATCACATGTAACATGTGTAATCCTTATTCCTTCAAATTTAGCCTCCTCAAGTGGTCACTCGAGGGGCACCAGTCATGTTTAAGGAACAGTCGCCGCAGCACGGTCGACCACGAATTTTAGGACTAGCTTCCTTGGTAACCTACCTCCAGGCCACCTCGGAACTATCCAATTGGGAGGGGTCTACCAAGGGACTCACCATGGTCCAATACCGCCCAGCTGTCCTTCCTGAACCTTCCCAGGCCCATTTTGTATGCAAGTAGGTTTAGAACAGAAAAACATATTCCAAGATAATCGAAACGTTCGGTATCTAGACATAAACAAATCTCAAGCTCAATTTCAATTTGGTTTGAACTTCAGGTGTTCCAATTCAATTATGATTCGAATCCAAATTGCGAATTAATTCAACAAGGATTTGGATTGGACCTCGGACATAGGAAAAATCATTTTTGAAGTTTTAAAATATTTTAAAGAAGCGAGACATGGACTTGGATTAGTTAAATGAAGTCGAAAATAAAAAATTTGGTCACTGGAATGGGCGCTTGGGCGCTCGTTTGGCGCTCTAGCGCTCAAATAGTGCCTTTGTTCACTGGCTCGGGCACTTGGGCGTGTATTTGGGCGCTCAATGCCAGTGTTTTTTTTTTTTTTTTGAAAACCTTATGATAGTAGAAGGCTAAATGTGAAGAAATTAGACTTAGTTTGTTCTACTCATCATTGAGATTTTTAATTTTCAAGTTCCATATTCAATTTTCAAATTTTTGGAGAAAAAGTATTATAAATCCCTAAATTCATCTTTTCCTTTGAATCTTATCACAAAATTCTCAAATATCATATAAAATTGCATTTGTGAGTAAACTTTAATATTCAAGTTTGAAATTAATAAGATTTTTTGTGGGAAAATACATTACAAGTCCATGTTTTCATATTATAATCTCATTCTTTCACTTTGTCTCAATTTTTCTCCTAATGTCCAAGGGTTCCTATCCTAAAGCTCATAACGGCATTGAATAAGAATATGATGATGGTCACAAAATCATATTGATCATAGGCAAAGAATAGAATCCATGATCATAGAATTAAACCAACAAATCACATATATTCCATCATCACAATCAAGATCAAGAATGAAACTAATAGCGGAATTTTTAAGAATATAGCCAAGAAGAGAATACCATAAACTTACCTTTGTCCTAAGCTTTAGAGTTGGTGATTTAAGAATCACAAATTCCTATATCCCAAGCTTTTCACCTAGTAACATCAAAGTTTACAAATATCAATTCAAGTCCTCATAAATCCCTAAATCAAAATGATTTCCTATCACTTAACTTACCAAGATCCAAATGGGAGAATGCTTATTCTCCAAATTTTCCCTTTTTTCCTTCTTGAAATCTTAAGTAGATGTTTATTGATATTTGTTGAGTGGAAGAAATGGAAGAAGTGGAAGAAGAGGAAGAAGATAGTTTTTGAAGTGCAAAATGACTTGTCTTCGACAACCATTTCTATTTATAGAGAAGAGAGTAATTTTCAAAGGTTGAGATGTTGCCATTTGTCAAGAGATAAGCTTGCCTTCAATTAATGCATACTTGTAGAAGAAGCAATGGCCATGGTGGTTGGTAGGATTTCCAAGATCTTTGGAAGATTGATATCTAAATAATATCTTTTCAATCTTCCCAAGATATGTATGTATATATGTATGGACATAGCTTAGATATTTTGGAAAATGAAGTTGGGCTTATTTTCTTATTGGGCCGAAAATTTTGGGTCTTGATCCAATGGTTTGTTGGGCTGAAAAATGGTTTGGGATGAGTTTTATCGAAATAAAATTTTTGGGTAATTAATCGATATATTTTTGTTGTTAAGAGATTTTGAACGGTTGTAAGAAAGTCGTTTTGAATTTATGAAAAGAATTTACATTTTGAAAGTAAGAATTTCGAAAACATATCTAGGGAATTTTTGGATCGTTACATAACAATTTGAGTTTCATACTATGAAAACATATCCTACTAAGAGGGATGACTCACAAAGTATCTATACAACACTGAACCCTAATAGCTCTCTTCGTCTTTAATCCTTATAAGCAATTGTTTCAATGAAGTCATTGAAGTTGATATATATATATATAGAGAGAGAGAGAGAGGGTTGCCACTAGCCATATTGAATGGGCTATGTATTACCTGTTCATATATAATTCTTGGAAACCTACTAATGAGTATAGCACAAAAGGTATTTATACACCCCACATGTCCTGACAATCTTTCTCATCTACAATCATGATGAACAATCATTTCGATAGAATGATCAGAGCCAAAGAAGAACAAGACTGCTAGGTTGAATGGGATATACGATACTTATTCACAGCTCTTGAACTCATATACAATTAGTGAAGAAATTGTGTAGGAAAGTTATTGAAAAATTAACTCATAAACAGTTCTTATGAAGTTCAACAAGCTAATACTTCCAGTTGATGTATTTTAAAATCACTAAGCTCAAGTATTGAAGCTACAAATGTAGAATTTAAGATTCCACCGCTATTGGAATTGTTTAGAAGTTTAATGAAAGTTATCGAGATGTTAATTCAAACATACTTTTCATTTATGTAAATGAATCAATACTTTTCAATTCTTGTGCGTTTAAAAGCATTATGTTCAAGTATTCGATTCAAGTACTATGCTTACTTTGTTATTGCTATATATACCTTCCCAAAGTCGATAGGATTAATTATAATCTTTATAAAAAATTTGACAGAGTATCCCTTAAAATTGTTATTACAACGAACATCAAGAACAACAATTGTTCATGCATCAATATAATTCTAACATAATTAATGCATCAAGAACAAATAAAAATCTGATCCTCTTTCCTGACCCACCAGTTCTATCTAGCATGCATATACTTATCAATTCATATTTTAAAATGTGCTTTATAGCTAGTAGATTAAAACAAAAACTTAAATTCAAAACTTTAGCTTAATGACTCGAAAGGAACTATAACCAAGTATAACTTGGAAGAGCACGAGACTGCTAAGTACATATTATAGCAAATGTTAAAGAAGATTAAGAACTAACTAAAGATAATACATTAAGCCAAATTGAATGCTTAACCATCGAATATGCTTAGATAAAATAAATTCGATATATTAAGTCAATTCCTAAGTTCAATACATTAATTCAATTGCTAAGTTCAATACATTAATTCAATTGCTAAGTTCCATAAATTCATTAGTTCCTAAGTTTCTAGGTAGCACCAAATTAAGCCAATTCATAAACTGCCAAATTCCTCAGTTCCTATGTTGCATATATTAGCAAATAAACCCCTAAATTCCATCAAATGAGTTCATAAGCTCCTATGCTCCTACGAACCATCATATGGTCAATTGTTAATTTCCTAAACTTGTAAGTTTCTAAGTTCCAATCTAACAATAAATATATTAAGTCTATTCCCAATTTGCTAGGTTCTTAAATTCCTAGATTCGTAAGTTCTTAAGTCAATACTAAATTAGTGAATTAGTCATTTCCAAAATGTCAAAATTACTAAACGTAAGTTAACAAAGAAATTCATTAGTTGAACCCAAATTAACCTTCAAATTAAACACAAAATAAATTTTAACTTTCAAATTAACAAAGCAATACATAACAATTTAAAAGAAATGAACCTTAAAAACAATGGCAAGTGATGGCTAGTATCAAGTTACAATAGTGATCTAAGGAAGCGTTGTGCGATAGCAAGCAAAAAAATTTGAAGAAGAAAAAAGGAAGGAGAAAGAAGAGAGAAAGAAGAAAAGAGGAAAAGCGAGAAGAAGAAGGAAAAGGTAAAAGAAAGTCAAACCTGCTATTTTAACATTACTTTCAGACATAATTTCTACAAAATATTCGATGAAAAATAATGATATTTTGATTTATTTTTTCACTTTCCAAGGGGTTTTATAAGGAATAACCGAAGGAAAGTTCAAATAGATTCACAAAAAACGAAGTAAACTTTCTCGGGAAAGATTCACTTGAAAATTTCACTAGAGAATTATCCAACGGATCTTTCAAGCACTTCTTTCTTCAAAAAAATAGTGCCTTCATTCCTACTACCCAGATGGACCAAGAGAACTCAGTGGTAATAGTTCATCGGTAAACATAATGCATTGAGTTGATCATAGCATAAAGTTACAAGACAGGAAGGAAAGGTTATGGTTCTGGAGGTTGTGCTTTCAGTGAAGACGATAAAGGGGAGCCAAGCATATGGACATTGCATTGAATTATATTGATTCCATTATTTTTGATAGGTGTCCTATGTTTGGAACATATATACACGGTCTTTCCCCAATAACACCAAAATCAACTTTGAGTGTGTATTATACAACCTAGCAGTCTTTTTCCTTGTGTGTTCAATAGCTCTTGTTAGGGGTGGGCGGGGGTCGGGTACCCCACTGCGGGTACCCCCATTGCTCAGGTATCTTTTTTTGATACCCCATTCCCGACCCCCATGTGGTGGGGTTACCCCCGTCAGGTACCCCCTAGGGTCGGGTACCCCCATAATTCCCCCACAGTTTTCATTTATAATTTTTTATCCGTTTTTATATACTAAATTTTATTTTGTTAATATGTAATGTACATCATATTCTCACTTGAAATATGAAAACGAACATTACCAATATCATCATCAAATTCAATTCATCATATTTATCCATCACAATACAAAGACTCAAATTCAAAATTCAACTTCAATACTTCATACTTCACATTTTACAATAATGCTTCATCAAAAGTCACAATAACATCTAAATCAAAGTTATCAAACGCTCCACAATACACAAATTCATAAATAAAATGATAAGTCTTCAAGAAAAAAAAAATCATCCAAATTTCAAATTCATTACAATAAGGATGGTGCACGTTCAATAGACACACCTTCATCAAATTTTCAATGATAAATTGGCCATTTACAACAACAAGCAGTTAAGCACCACTAGTTTTAACTTTTAAGAATTTTAAGTTTTTTTTTTTTTTAAAGTGGGGGTACCCGATCGGGTATCGGGTATCAAAACATGCTACCCGATACCCCACCCAATTAAAATCGAGTACCGCAATAATTACCCCTTCGGGTTTGGGGGATTGAAATTACCCGACCCGAACGGGAAATACCCGAACAGGTGGGGTCGGGTCCCCCATACCAGAACCCGATTCCCACCCGTAGCTCTTGTGAGATAATTATTATTCACCGGGCACATGACGATGAAGACTATTTGGTTGTTTGAGATGTATTCATATATTTTCTTAATATCCAAAAGAATTTCAGCAATCTTGTCCTTGTACTGTACCTAATAATCTTTTTGATTTTTTATATAGATAGATATTCCCTCACACAGATCATGAATGTATGATAGGCTTTATCCTCAACGTAAAACCACGATTCGTTAATGGGATTCAAGAGTTTATCGACCATGCTTCTTCATTGTCCCAATTCTTGAATGAGGGTACAACTAAAGGTCCTTGTATCTGATGTATAAACAAGGTGTCTATGTTGCATCATGATGATGTTATGATCCATCTTTATAGACAGTGGCAGGTTTAAATTGGGGAAGTGGCGTCAGTTGACCCCACTTGGCCTCCTGTAATAAATAGTTTTTATATATGTAAACCAAGTATAAATGATAAATTGACACCACTTATTAGACAAAATGGACACCAGCATGCACGAAATAGGGTTTTTTAATTCCTAAGGTTTGAGGTTCGATCCGCCGTGGAAGTGGGGTCTCGTCTTTCTTCTTATTTCTTTCTTTTTTCGTTTTTTTTTTGTTTTTCTTATTTCTTCCGTTTCTTTTTTTTCCCTCGTATTTCTTTCTTTTCTTTTTCTTTTTTCTTCTTCTTATTTCTTTCTTTTCTTTTTTTCTTTTACTCCCTTCTTCTTATTTCTTTCTTCTCTTTTTTTCCTTCTTCTTTCTTTCTTTCTTTCTTTTTTTTTTTTGTTCCCCTTTTTTCTTTTTATAAAAACAACAAAACTTCTACTTTTCTTTATTTTAAAATAATTTTCTATTTCATTTCTATGTGTCTACTCCACTTTGGTTTAAAAAGAAGATTAAAGCTTTTAAAAAAATGAATATAAGTGATTTGATTTCCACTTTTTACTCTTACCTTTTATTAATTAATTGTTATATGTGCTAAGGTTTTTAATAAAGTAGAAATTGTAAAAATTATGAATAAATAAGATAATGTTAAAATAATTGTTTAGTGACTTACTTTTTATATGTGTATTTTGATTGCTAATTTGGCATTACTTTTTTGTAATTGACGATTGTGGCATTTGATTAAAAGTTTGAATCTTTAATTAAAAGTTATGATTATGAGATTTTTTTTGGGGTCAATGAATGACATTTCGATATTATAATGAAGGTATATTGTCATCGAATAAATGTAGTTCTCTTCCTAAAAAAAATGTAATCTATCTTGAACTTTTAAAATACTTACAGGAATTTGTGAAAAAGATATTGCCATGATATTGAGACAAGTGCAAAAAATAATCAATTTGATTGTCTAATAGTGCAAAAAGAAATTATACATAGATGTGCTATAGAAACAACTAAGGTTATTATAGAAGATTTAAATGATGATTACTTTAGTAGACTTATTGATGAATCTCATGATGTATATCAGATGATGGTATTATAACGACATTTCAAAATATGAAATCTAACAAGGACAATTCGACTCATATATTTAAATTTTATTTTTTATAATAAATATTAATATTTCTTAAATTTAATTTTTATTAATATTTTGAACTCACTTAGCGAAAATCCTGGATACGCCATGTTTATAGAATTGGATTTAAACCAAACTATTAGCACTAGATAGACCATGAAGAAATTGAACCCAACCAACAAAATACCCCGAATTTTGATTGTAGTGCCTCTAGCAAAGGCCATCCGAATAGTGATTACACTGACAACTTGCAAAAATACAATGAAATGCTGTATGATGCAACTAGAGGACGCTTTGGGCAAACTTTTGATGAAAGTAACCAAAATGAAACACTTGAAGAAGAACCAAACGCTAAGGCTCAAAGGTTTTATGACCTCTTAAATGAATATAACCAACCCTTGTACACTGGTCATGAGATCCATTCTGCATGAAAATAACCAAAATGAAACACTTGAAGAACAACCAAATGCTAAGGCTCAAAGGTTTTATGACCTTTTAAACGAATATAACCAACCCTTGTACACTGGTAATGAGATCCGTTCTGCATTATCAGTTTTTGTAAGGATAATATCTATCAAATGTGACTGGAATGTAGCTCATGACGTTGTTAAGAGTTCTTAAAACTAATGGGAGAAACTACACTCAAGGAACATAATGTCCTAAGGAATTATTATGAGATGAAGAAGCTAGTTTCAAAATTGGGGTTGATTTCAAAGAAAATAAATTGTTGCATTAATGGTTATATGTTGTATTATAAAGATGACGTTGAAAAATTTGAATGTAAATTTTGTGAGAGTCCACGCCATAAACCACATGGGGGTAATAGGAAATAGGTTTCTATGAAGAGAATGCACTACCTACCTATTATATCCCGGTTGAAAAGATTGTATGCCTCAATGAGTTCAACATCTCACTTGAGATGGCACCATGAGAATCGCAGAGCAGAGGGTTTTATGTTTAATCCATCAGATGAAAATGCATGGAAGCATTTCTATAATAAGTACCGCGCTTTGTATCTGAGCCCCGAAATATTAAGTTGTGGTTATGTACTGATGGATTTACACCTTTTACACAGAATGTATCGCCTTATTTGTGTCGACTGTTAATTATTACCCCATACAACTTGCCTCCAGAAATGTGCATGACACAACCATACATGTTTCGAACTTGTATCATATGCAATCGAAAAATCCAAAGTCCCTAATAGATGTATATCTTCAGTCATTAGTGGATGAATTGAAAACTTTGTGGCATATTGATGTCCCTATATATGATACATCAATGAAACAAAATATCAACCTTAAAGCCGCTTTATTGTGGACTATAAATGACTTCTCAGCGTATGGAATGTTGTCAGGATGGATGACTTCGGGTAGATTGGCCTATCCTTATTACATGGAATATAGTAAAGCATTCGTTCTAATGTATAGGGAAAAATCGTCTTGATTTGATTGTCATTGATAATTTCTAAATGATGATCATCCATACAGACGCAATACTAGCAACTTCAGAAAGAATCGAATAGATTTTGAACCTCTACCACCTAAATTGAGTAGAAAAAAAGTGTGGGAAATTGTTAGCAACTTGACTGAAGTTGTCAAACATAGTTGTGCACCTAAAATTGAGGGTACCACGTGAAACATTACTAAATAAAACAGTCTATCTTTTGGTAATTGCTCTGTCTAAAGGATATTGTGGTTCATCACAAATTAGACGTGATGTATATAGAGAAAGATATTTTTGACAATATATTCTATACCATTATAGATATAAAGGGCAAAACCAAAGATAATGTCAAGGCGCACATAGATTTAAAGGAATATTGTAATCGTGGGGAATTAGAAATAGCAGAGATGACTAATGGTCGATTTAGAAAGCTAACAGCTAAGTATGCATTCACATCACAATAGAGAAAAATAGTTTATGAATGGATAAAAGGTCTTATGATGCCCGATGAGTATTCCTCAAATCTGGCATGCCGTGTTGTCACTATTGACTAAAAGCTATACGAGTTAAAGAATCATGATTGTCATATTTTTATGGAAGAGCTGCTCCCAATCGCATTCAAAGAATTACCTGATCTGATATGGAAACCTTTAGCTGAGTTAAGTTGTTTTCTCATAGATTTGTGTTCCACAAATCTAAGGCATGAAGACTTAGCAAAAATAGAGAGAAATATCCCAATTATACTCTGCAAGTTAGAAAGGATGTTTTCACTAATGTGTTTCAATTGCATAGAGCATCTTATTGTCCGTTTGATTGATAATGCATGAAATAAAATCCCTATACAATTTAGATTGATGTACTCGTGCGAGAGGTAATAATTTACCTACGATGCAAGTGTTAAAATTTTAAATTGATTGTTATTTTCTTTTGACTTAGGGAACTAGGCAAGTTGAAAAAAATTGTAAAAGAAAGAGCATAGGTTGAGAGCTCTACATGCGAGACATTCTTTTGTCAGGAAACATCAAATCTATGTTCCTATTATTTTGAGTCTCATATACATACACTAGGGACGAGGATTGGCAAAAATGATGATAGCGGTCCAAGCCATTGAATTCTGCTAACATTGTCTATATTTAATTAATTCGGTCGTGCATCGGGGCATATATGACTCAGTAGTTGAGTGATAAGGAGTACAAGTTAGCAACACTTCATGTTCTGCTCAACTGTGATGAAGTAAAAGTTTTCATTAAGTACATGAAAATCAAATATCTCATATGACATAATAACATGTTTTTGAGACCTAATGATCTTGTATTACTTCATTGTATGTAGTTATTTTGTTGAATATTTTCGAATCTCTGAACAAGATGTTAATGCTAAGATTGAAGGAGAATTTGCGAATTAGTTCTATTTATATGTAAGAACAAAACTTACTCACTTTCCATATCAACTAAATTGACATAATATCAAACAATTTAAATCTTACTTTGTGTTATAAAGGTTCATGATCCTCAAAATGGTGTCAGAAACCATTTCTTAATTGATATGGCTTGGGTTCCTAATAGAATGGTTAGGACTTGGCCAAAGTACTTTGTCAATAATTTTAAGTTTCATATTCGAACTTGGGGTAAGGGTAAGAAAACAATGAATAGCGGAGTTTTGGGTTAAGGGTGCCAATGGGGAAAGTATTCAAAATGATTACTTTGGGATGTTAGATGAAATTGTGGAGTTAGAATACATAGAAGAACTTAGAAAGAGAGTCATTTTATTTGCATGTGAATGATTTGATCTGACTCCCAGATAAGGAACTCGTATAGTTCATCCAAAATATCCAATTATTGAAGTTAAACACAGGGGTAGATATAGAAAATATAATCTTTTCATTGTTGCTCAACAAGCTAAGCAAGTCTATTGTTTCCATGCCCGAGAAAGATAAGAGATAAGGTCAACCGGTGGGCTATGATCAAAACGAAAGTAAGGGCTAGAGTAGAAATCAAAGACTCGCTAGAAGTGGCATGTCAAAATGATTTTGCATCAAGTGTTAAAAAAATAACTTTTGAGAGCTTGTAGAACCTTTGATCGGTCGAACTGGTCCACTAGAAGATGTTAATCCTCGTGATATAAAGATTGCAAGGATAAGGAATGATGAGAAGAATGAAGAAGATGAATATGAAGAAAATAGAGATTAGGATGAAGACAAAGATAGAATCAAATAATTCTTATAATGACCAGTTACTTTGGTATGATATGACATGATTGTTGTTATGTGTTACGTCAACTTGCTATTATGTAATATGTATGTTTTGCATTAAACTTTACATTGTGTTGCTATGTTAATTTGGTTATTTACTTGTATATATATATATAATATGACTATATGTTTCTATTTAGTTATAAAGCATACCAAGGCTAGAGGTTAGGGCCGTAGGGGAGAGGTCAGGGGACTAGGGGACGGAGTGGCCGGGGTGGCATACAGACTAGTAGCTTCCCTGCTAGTGTCCCCCATCCACCACCACTATAGAGTCTCTCTCACCATCCGCCGCACATTCCCTCTCCTCCCCAGCCACTTTTATGCCTACACCGAGGCTTCCTTCCCTACAACACATCAGTCATCACCAGACCTCTCTCATTCAGTATCTGTACTAATGGGAGGTTCATCGCACGCCACACGACCTTACCCATTTGTTGAAGGTACCTCATCCACAATAAGGCGGGGTCGCCCACCCCTTGGGCCGAGGATTCGACTTGAGCCCAAGGGATCAGGAGCTAAGATCACATAGGTAACATTTATATATATGTGTACACATTGTTAATTTATAATGTCATTTCAACTTATAATCTATGCCATAATTGTTAAAATACAGGTACAATCCGTCCAAACCCAACACTAGGGCTTTGACTAGGGTGATCAAAAGGATGCTGGACCGGCCATACACAAACTGGCAGCATATCCTTGAACATGTTATAGAGTTGTGGTGGAGGAAGTGAAAAGTAAATAATAACATTTATGAATTTCGAGTTACTTCTTTCAATATTGTTGTATACTTCGTACATTTGTATTAACACTTGTTTCACTTGTAATAAAAATATGTTATGTAGGAGCTGCAACATAAGTTCCGCATCTAGAAGGTCTTCAATACAAAAGCTGCTCATCACATACAAGACCTCTATTCGAAGGCTTGCAAGAAAAACAAAGGGCCTATATGGATGTTCAAGTCAAATTCATCCAGAAGTCCGATCAATCTAAGAAGAACCGGGATTTTGAGACTAGAGGTGTAACACCTAGGGATTTCCTTAACTTAAAAATTTCAAAAATTCGTCAATTTTGGAAATTCAAAAACGAATTCAAGCAAAAGAGTACCATGTAATTTTCAAAATCACGTATCACATGTCTAAATGTCTTTCTCTAGATTGGGCCACGACATTAACCACAATTTCGACCCAATTGGACTTAATTTAACCCAAATGACGGCCCAACCACCTCCTAAATTTCAGCCCATGTCTATATATGTATATATACACACCAAACATTTTCAAATTATATGTATATATCATATATATGTGCATGCAATCAAAAATTATGATTACCAAGGGAGACCATGCCTTTTGATGGAAACCATGTTAGTTGGTGGACAAACCATGCTTCAATGATGGAAAATCTTGACCAAGCAACCATCACACTCTATAAGAAGGGGCTTGAGATTTGGATACACTCTTTACATCACCCAAATCTGAAAATTTAACACTCCCTCTCCTCCTCTCTCAAATCTCACGGCATACACACACCCATACTAGTAAGCTCAAAAATTTGAAGGAAAGTTAAGGGAGAAACCTAAGGGTGTAGCATTCTACCTTGTTAAGTCTAGCTTAAACCTTGTCTATATGGTTATGATGTGGAAATCTAGAGCTTGATATTGGTATTTATAACTTGGTTAGGCATTGATATGGAAGTAAACTCGGAACTTGGAACTCGGAGTTCATTTAATCAAACTTAGGACCGAGGGTCGTCTCTATTCTCGAGCATATGTTCCTTTCATGATCCATGTACTATGCTATTGTAAGCTCCTAAATGTGTTATCCATGATTATATGTTTATTGGATCTGAGCTCTTCTTTGATTATGCAAATGATGTCCTTGTATGTATGTTCGAACCATGAATATGATCATCTTAAGACTTCTTTTTTTTTTTTTTTTTTTTTTTTTTTTTTGATCATCTTAAGACTTGTCATCCCTTGGACATTACTACCTAAGCTCTAGACCATTATTGAATCAAGGACCATGGACTATGAGGTGATTCGATAGCCTAAAAACGAACAAAAATGAAACATACGGACTTAACGGCACATTTCGACTTGGATTCTATTTTTCGAAAATTTGTTGATCAAAACTTGAAACAATGTTTTATAAATATTTATGGACCTAAAACAATACCAAAAATGTGATTTTGAACCATAAATCAAAAGAAAATAACAAAACAAAATTTTAAAATTTCGGCCGAGAATGGGTGCTCAAGCGCCCAAAACGAACGCCTAAGCACCCAATGGGCGCTCCAGCGCTCGTTATGGGCACTCAAGCGCCGGGGTTGTCGGCCACACTCCAGAGCCTAGGCGCCCAAGCGCCCAGCGCACTGGAATCACTCCAGAGGCTAGGCACTCAAGCGCCCAGCTCTCTGGAGAAAATGAACGTTTGGGCGCCTAAGCGCTCAAACTGGCGCTTAAGTGCCCGCCTTGATATCTTTTTGTGCAATTTTTGACTTCTTTTGGTTGAACCGAGTTCGTATCCGATCTTTTTAATATAGGATTAAGTTTTTAAAACGATGAATTCTCTAGTCCATAGTCTATTCCTGGTCTGTTCGAATTAAATGATTGGCTAAACTTCCAAATTATCCGTACTATCATTGTAGTCAATCAAAACGTGATAATAACTTCACGATTCTGATATGATCAAACTATTCTGATTATCTGTAGCCTTCTGTTCTGTCTGTCTGTTAGGCCCTGGGAAATTTATACGAGCATCGGATTGGGCAACATCGAGTTGTCAATACAAGCTCGTATGAATCCTCATCTGTGGGATTAATCTGGACGGCCCTGGAGGTAGGGTTCTGAGGGATTATCTTAAAGCACATGCGTCGGCTTTGCTTCTCTGTATCTGTTGCTCTTTCGAGAGTTGGAGGGATAAGGGTCTTATATGTATGTTTTGAAGATATAAGGGTGATAGACCTACCAAACACTTGACTCTACCTTATGACTCGAATGTGATATCTGTTATTTCATTTGACTTGATATGTTCGACTGTTCTGATCTGCTTATTGAAATCACATTCTTGTCTTATCTGTCGATATGCTTATTGTTTGGAACTCTTTACTTCCTTTTCCATGCCATGAGTTTTACTGGGTCGTGTGACTCATGATTTTACGATATATTATGTAGGATCTTAAGCTATGAATTGTTGACTGAGGAATCAAGCCTGATCAGCTTAAGTTTTTGGTACTATAATAAGCATGTAATAGCTTGGCTAGACTTTTGAACTGATGATTTGTAAATATAAATAGTTGAGCTTGTTTTGGGGAAGATGTGTAATATGTATGAACAATTTTGGTATGAATGAATTTCCCGATGGATTTAGTTTGTTTTGAGCATGATAATTAATGTTTTGGTTTTAGTATGTATGTCCGTCCGCGAGCAATGTCCCAGATTGCGAGGCGGACATGCCATTGTGATCCGGGGCGTTACAAGAGGTTCCTTGTGTATCAAGGGCTGCATATCCCCCAATACACATGTTGCTCGTATGATAAGTATTTTAATAGCTTTTATATACATATAAATTACTAATTACTGTAATATGGTTATCAATTTTATAATACAGGCCATTGAGTTGGGCAGGGCTCCCACCCACTTCGAGATTTCTACTTGTACCTACCAGCAGAGGTTAGATGGTAGCTGGGTTGACGAGGGAGCACGGAGGACCACCGTAAGTTCTACATTCAAATTTAATTATTTATTTGGAATTAACGTTATATGTTCTAGTATCCTAAATTTGTTTATTTTTTTAGGAGGCCTTTTAGCAGGAGTTACCACTTAGCCAATCCCAATCACATGCTGGCCTTGAGGACCCAATGACTAGTCCTGACACCCAACAATTCGAGACAGACATCTGGTCTCAGGTTGTTGGGGGTCGGAACAAGAAAAGTTGGTTGTACGGCATGTCCTATAAGACACGCTCCATAGTCAAAGCGCGCCTCCAGAGGGGACTTCTTCAGCTCCATTCACCTCGACTTCTCATGTCGAGGAGGAGCTTCAGGACTTTTGCCAAAGGATGGATCGAATGGAGAGATCCTAGCTATCATTGATGGAGAAGCTGGATCAATTATAGCGCAAATGGCGCAACACTCATATGGCCAACCACAGCCATATCCACGACCAATGCCTACACATACACGTCCACCAATTCTCCAGTACCCTCCCCCATACGTTGTTATAGCCGATAGCCAACTTGGAGACGAGGACTACAAAGATAAGGATAAGGGCTATGAGGACGAGGACTACTAGTCGGATGATTTTCCATCAGCCTCATGTTTGATTTTCTTTGTTGGATTTTAAGACAAACAATTTGTAATCATATGTTAATTTTAGATATTGTTATCAATATTTAGATGATAATTTTATGAATTTTGTTAATTTTGGCATTTTATTTGAGATTTTCTGTTACTAATAGGCTTTAAACAAGTTTAAATAATAAATTAATAAGTTTTTAGTTTATGAAGTGGTGACAATTTTCAGTCACAAAACCATCGCAAAACTGTCGTTAAACTTGTAAACTACTTGTGACGGAATATCCGTCGCAACATCTGTTGCAAATAATTTGCCACTGCAGCTTTTCCAATGCAAATTTTTCATCAAAAAACCATCGCTAATCATTAGTTAGCGTCGGGTTTGCGAAAAAAATTTTCTTCACAAAAGCTGCTTTTTCTTGTAGTAAATACTTTTTTGTTGTTCATCATTGTCATAAAACCTAACAAGAGCTGAAGTGCTTTTAACTCTAAAAGCATATTTGGTACAAAGAAAGATCTTTATTGGATAAATCATTTTCTAGGAAATGTCTTTCAACCTAAATTAGTTTGTTTAAAGTTCATGTTCACTTACGAAGCTAAAAGGGAATGATCCTTCTCATTATTATGTTTCCTTAGGTAAAACTAAAAATGGAAAAGAAACGAAATTGTGTGTTTTTTTTTACTAATATTCACTTATAAATACTTATAATATCAAATATATGAATGATATAAAATAAATATGTGAATAATATATAAATGTCATATATTAAATAGTCAATATATGTACAATTTAAAACATCTAATTACATTAAGTATGAATTTAAAATTTGGAAAAATTAAAATATTACAAGAACTTACTTTTTAAAATTGTACATATAATTTTTAATAATTGGTATAACTAAAAAATATGAAGACGTAAATTCCAATTTTACAAATACATAGGGTCCTATTTCAAAAATATGAAATTGATGTTTAAAATTGTACATATAATTTTAAATAATTGATCATATCTTTTTTTTTTTAAATATTAAATAAACTGCGCTAAATTACTTCGATTAATGAGACATGATTTATAGGGCTTGTTTTTACCCAATATTGTTAGGGCATTTTTTCTTAGCAAGTGTGGTACAAGACTTGGTGCCGGCCCAATCTCAAAAGTTTGTAATAGAGGGTTCTCTATATTTGTGTATATTATTAATGGCTAGATACCCCCTGCAATTCACAATTTTGATAATGGCAATGGCTCACCCATTAAAGCTATCAAAGTATTTATGTGACAACCAACCATCAAACTCCGTGATGTAGATATGTATGACAAAATTGTCGAATATTGACACTAATGTTCATGTTTGTGAATCTTGATTAAATCTATTGTCACAATCTTCATCCAATATTTACATAAAAGTGACAGTTAAAATCTTTCCAAAAAAAGATAGAAGGAGAAAAAGAAAGACAACTCGGTGTATAAAGAAGAAATCAATCCAACTTCAAAAAGAATAATATCTTTGAATCAAGTGTATCACATAAGGAATCCAACTATATATCAATCCCACAAATTAATCTGTATACAATTTATGATCAATGAATGATGTAGGTGATAGCTAAAGCAACCAGCATTAACAAATATGCTATTCCTTGATCAATTGCTACTCCTGCAAATTCAAAAATTCAAACACCATTGTTAGTTGTTACTACAAACCCAACATGTGTAGTTTCAAAGCAAACACATTGGCAAAACAAGTGAAATTCTTGGCACATAAAAAATTCCTCCTTTTCATGTTAGGCATAATTACCTTAATACCTCTTGAAATCTGGCCTAATTGCAGAAACACTCTCATAGTTTGATAAATCACAATAACACTTCATCCGATTAGATCAACAAGGAATCAACTTGTAATATTTCTACACTTTCAAAAAACTAATTGTAATGCGAAAGAGATGCATCGCAATTTTTCACACTACAAGAGATTTTTCTAAAATTTAATCAAACACAAAGGGTATTGAGATAATTAATTATCCCTTGACATTAACCAACAATCATGAGTGAATCTAAAAGCCCACAAAAGATGAAGTAAAAAATGAAAGTTACCATCGCTTGTAGGAGCAGGTGCAGGCTCAGGGACTTGACCATTAATGGAAGGTACACACAAAGCCAAAATAAAAGCAAAGATTGCCATTACAAAGTACAGTCTCAACACCTCCATTTTTCTTTAATTTCTCAAAAAAAATCCCAGAAAAAATCTGCTATTTCTTTGTGGTTTAATTTGTGGGCAAAAATGAAATGGAAGTTTATATCAATGGAGGCTGACAACATAACCCAATCCTCCCTGTCAAGATTTTGGATTCCAGATTATGAAGGACCCAGAAGCATGTTCGTAGCCGTTGACGGTGGACACGTGTACGGATAATATGTGATGCACGTTGTATGTCCAGGCTGTGGCCATTCAAATTGTGAGTGAGAGTCCCCACATGAACATGCAGGGAATGATTGGTAGAATAATATTGTGACCTGAAATTGATTGATTTTCGAATTTTGAAAAGGATTCGCGCTGATTATTTCCGACCCTGACCGTTGAAGGCACGAGCATGCGACAACCTAGAACACCCAGGATTACCTTACAGGCTGACACACCAACTAAGCCTCCGTTGTCCGCACATGACTATTATATTTATAAATAAATTAATTAATTCAAAAATTATATTTGTTATGTTAATATATTGGGGATTAATGTGGACAATCATCATTAATAACTAACTAATTGTAATAAAATTAAATGTGGAACACAACATAAAAGACAATAAATCTCATAGGCGTTGGAGTGTTGTAGTTTGGATTTCTTCCAACGGACGAGTTTGACTAATCGTGGAATAATCTTAATATTTTGGAAGAAAAGAAACTTATAAAAGGCATCGTATGTTGAAATATAATTCAAGCTGATTTTCAAACATGATACATCTGGTTACAATTTCAATTATGACAGCAAGAAAGAATCCAAAGTAAGTTTTGATTTGCCACTGGGCACAATGAACCAGAAATTCATGAAAATTGGGGGGGGAAAATTAAAGAAAAAAGGATAGAAATGGGGTCAAGTTGTCTTTTCCAATTAAAATAAAAAATTTAAAAAAATATCAGTATTCTTTAGACAAGTTCTTTTTTTTTTTTTCTTTTCTTTTCTTTTTTCCTATTATACATGGAGAGGGCTGAGTCCCTGACCATGATTGAAATAATTCTAATTAATTTTTAAATTTTCAACTAAATATAATCTATTTTTATTGACAACTGGGTATTTATTAACTATTAAGTAAATTACTAACAGGTAGATAAATAATTTATTAACAAGCATTTTACAATTTAATGATAAATTAAGAATGTATTGCTAATTTATCTAATTTTATTAATTTGCTGTATTTTATTCAAAGACTATATTGAAATATAGTTCATTGATACTTTCATTTAGCTATTTATTATTCTTCAACAGTTAAGTTGAATGGCTTAAACAATTTATAAAGCATATGATTCAGTATGATTAGCTATACTATGTCATCCATTCAATTTCGGAATTTTTCTTTTCATACTTTAATATACTCATAGCAAATTGAAACAAATAATAAAAAGAAAAAAAATAGCAATATTCATTGTGATAATATATATATATATATGTAGTAAGATACTATTAATTACTCTCTATGAATATTATCAACTAAAATCATATGCACTCGCGACTCTTGCATTTATTTGTTTCAATAAAATAATTAATCATATTTGTCATATTGGAATATTAATGATTAATTGGGACAATCATTAGAAACTAAGTCTAATAAAATTAAATAAGAAACACAATTTATAAGATAACAAAGCTCATTTATTCTTGACCCTGCTAGTCACATATTTCTAGTTACATATTTTCCAACCGACGAGTCTGACTAATAATGGAACGATCTTAATATTTGGAGGACAAGAAGAAAGTTTTGAAGGCATCATATATAGATTGCAATATAAATTCAATAATATTTCGCAGATACAAATTTAGATATCATTTTTTGACTATCCATGAAATACATATACAGATATTCATATGTTATGCGAGTTAATTAAATATGAAAGCACATAAAATACGAAGACACATACAGTATACCAAATTTCTTTAATATCTATTTACCCCCCGAGGTATAAAGAACCAGCAATTCATGAAAATAAAAATAATAGAAATGGTATTCCTGGGACAAGTTGGCTTTTCCCGATTATACATGGAAGGAGGTCTATGATCAGAAGTGACTTAATTTTAATTAATTTTTAGTTTTAAAATGTTGACAACTGGATATTTGTTAACTATTAGATAAATTATTAACCAGTTGATATATATCATTTTTGCATTTATAGTTAAGATAAAATTACATTTCATTTTAATTACTTTTTTCATTCATTTTTTTTTTATAGATGATTAATACACCCAACACTTACATCAATTCAATTTTTACATCAATATATTAGATAAACAACATTCAAAGATCAATAATAACAGGAAAAATTCCCTAACAAAACTACTATTTACTAAAAATCTATTAGTGGGTCCATCCCATGTTGGTTTGACACCAGCCTCTTCAAGCTTTTTTTTTTTTTTTTTAATTAAAAAATGAATGGAGGATGAAATGTGAAGCTGCAAAGTTTACAGCTTTGTGGACTTTTTTCATTGTTTGTTGCAACGATTTTGGTCACTTCATAATTGGAGCTGAAACTTTGAAAATGAGGGAAAAATTGCACACTATATTGCTAAGTAGGCTGTAACGATCCAAAATTTTTCCTAAATATATTTTCGAAATCCTTATTTCGAAGCATAAATCTTTTCGTAAGTTCAAAACGATTTCTTTCATAATCATTCAAAATCTCTCAACAATGAAAATATATCGATTAATTACTCAAAATTTCTATTTCGATAAAACTCGTTCCAAAAATATTGTTTCAACCCAATAAACCATTGAACCATAGCCCAAAATTTTAGGCCCAATGAGGAAATAGGCCCAACCTCTTCACAAAAATATCTATCCTATATACATACATGTATATATACAAATCTATGTGGGTTTTGAAGATAAATATCCTACCAACCACCATGGCTTTGCTTCTTCATCTAGCCAACATTTAATGAAGAGTGCCTCATCTTTTGACAAGTGGCAATATCTCAACTGTTAAAAACTACTCTCTTCTCTATAAATAGAAATGGTGGTGGAGTGCAAATCACTTTGCATTTTCTATCTTCTTCCACTTCTTCCACTTCTTCCACTCATAAATATCAAATACACTTAAGTTTTCAAGAAGACAAAAGGGGAAATTTGGAGAACAAGCATTCTCCCACTTGGTTCTTGGTAAGTTAAGTGATAGGAAATCATTTTGATTTAGGGCTTAATGAGAACTTGGTTTGATATTCGTAAACTTTGATATTACTAGGTGTAAAGCTTGGAATATAGGAATTTGTGATTCTTAAATCACCAACTCTAAAGCTTAGGACAAAGGTAAGTTATGGCTTTCTCTTCTTGGCTATATTCTCGAAAATCCCTCTATTAGTTTTCATTCTTGATCTTGATTGTGATGATGGTATATATGTGATTTGTTGGCTTTATTCTATGATCATGGATTCCATTCTTTGCCTATGATCAATATGATTTTGTGACCATCATCATCTATTGTTCAATGCCATTATGAGCTCTTGGACTTTAGGATAGAATTTGAAATTTGTGAAAGAAGGAGATTTCGATATGAAGATATGGACTTGTAATGTATTTTTTCCATAAAACTCTTTTTAATTTCAAACTTGAATGTTAAAGTTCACTCTAAAATGTAATTTCATATGAAATATGAGAATTTTGTGATAAGAATCAAAGGAAAAGACGAATTTAAGGATTTATAACACGTTTTCTCCAAAAATTTAAAAATTGAATTTGAAACTTGAAAATTAAAAATCTCAATGATGAGTAGAACAAACTAAGTTTAATTTCTTCACATTTAGCCTCCTACTAACATAAGGTTTTCAAAAAAAATAAATTTCGGGCGTCGAGCGCTTAAGCGCCCAAGTCACTGGCCTCAGCCACTCTTTGGGCGCTTGAGCGCCCAAATGAGCTCCCAAGCGCCCGAGACAATGAACAAAAGCACTATTTGAGGGCTTAAGCGTCCAACGAGCGCTCAAACGCCCATTCCAATAGCCTTATTCACTGTTTTCGGTGCTCGAGCGCCAAGCGCGCGCCCAAGCGCCCATTCCAGTGACCAAATTTTTTATTTTTGACTTCGTCTAAC
>JACFYI010000890.1:557993-578185 GCA_014898755.1 Handroanthus guayacan | reverse complement strand
TAGGGAATTGATTTCAGGTCCAAGAATCTGGCATTTGGAAGCTTAGCTTATAATCTAGATTTGTTTGCTTATTTGCATATTGTAATTTGGAATATTTTGATACTTGCTTTAGCTTAGCTTCATTTTGAATATAGGAATGTAATGTAAGGAATGATATGAATTGCAAGCAATGGAATATGTATTTGAGATTTTGTTTGGATTTAGTTTAGTTCCCTATATGAGGGTAGCGTTCCGGATCTAAAGGCGGATGCTCTAGGATCCCGAGGCGTTACATAGGCCATGATGCTACTATGCAATTTTTCGTGACCAAAGCTTATTAAATTCATGTGGAAGAAACATGATTTTCTTCATCTACAAATTAAAAGGCATTTGATGGAAGAAAAATGAGCAGAGTATAGAGCATTGAGATAAGAGGGGGGAAAAAAAAAGAAAAGAAAATGAAAGAAGTAAGAGTTTTTCCTTTTTGTGTAAGGAGAATAACATAGTCACTTTGTGAGATCCTTTTAGAGTATTTTCAGTTTTCCAAATCTAAGAGATTTGGAATATTTTGTTGCTATAGTGAGATATCTAAAAACGAGAGTATTTTGTGTTGTAATTTCTACTCATTGTATTTTCCCAAGCTTAGGGCATAAAGTTTGAGTGTTGTATTTCTTACTATGAGAGTGGATTTTTTGTGTGTTCTTGCCCCCTGATTTTTTCCTTTCACATTGGAAGGATTTTTAACATAAATCTCATGTCTCACTATTGCTCATTATTTTTTATTTTCCATTATAGTGATTGGCATATTTTGTTATCTAAGTTATTCTGTTGCTTGATCAGGCCCAACCCCAACAAGTGGCATCAAAATCAAGCACATAGAAGCCTGGTTCTTTTGTCTTTGCTCCTGATAGATATACGGGAGGAGATAATTAATACTATGATTAGATTGACAACAATAAACTATGCACTTTGGAAACCAAGAATGGAGGATATCTTATTCTCAAGAGACCTATATGATCCTCTTGAAACTGGGAGGAAGAAGCCCATTGATGTAGACAAGAAAAAATGGAATTGGCTAAATCAAAAAACTGTTGAAATAATTTGACAGGTCAAAGCGTGTTTCATGAGTTTGCTGAAGAAACAAATGCCTATAGCTTATAGAAGAAATTGGAAGCCATGTACACAAAAAAAGAAACTCAGAACAAATTTTCTTAATCATATAACTTCTCAATTCAAAGTAAAACGAGGGGAGTTTTGTTGCTGAATACTTGAGTTCTTTTAAAAGCATCTTAAATCAAATGACTGCCATGAGCTTAAAGTTTAATGATGAGATGCATTCATTATTTCTCTTAGGATCCTAGCTTGGAAGTTTTAAAAAATTGTTGATGCCACATACAAATTCTACTCCTAATAATCTTTAGACTATGGACATCGTCAAAAAAGCTTGTTCAATAAAGAAATGAGGCTAAAATGACAAACTACTGTCGAAAGTTCTCAGGTTGCCATTGTTGACTCACAGGGAAGCAAAAAAAATAATATGAGCCAATAAAAAAGATGGTCAAAATCTCGTGATCACAGAAAATGTTTTTATTATAACAAAGCTGAACATATTTAGAGGAATTGCTTTAAAAAACAAGGAGATGAGAAAAATAAGAATAAGAGTAAGAAAAAGGTGAATAAGAAAATGGTGGACAGTGACAATGATGATGACAATGAAGGCACGTAAGCCACTACTTCCTGTGATGGTGATATTGTATCTTTAAGGAGCAAAAATGTGGACATATGGTTAGTTCAAATGCTGGCTAGGTGATTGACACTGCCGCCAACTTCCACGCCACTCCCAACAAAGAGTTTTTCAATACTTATAAATATGACGATTTTGGTATTGTGAGAGGGGGGAACACAAGCCAATCCAAAATTGTCAGAATTGGAGATGTGTGTATCCTAACAAATACTACTTGTGTATTGATTTTGAAAGATGTCCGCCATGTGCCTATTGTTCGCCTTAATCTTATCTCCAGAGTTGCATTATACTGTCATAATTAAGTGAGTTGTTCTGGTAACAAGAAGTGGAAACTTGTAAAAGAATCAATGGTTGTTGCAAAAAGAGCTATTCTCAATAATCTGTATGAGACTCATGCACATGTATGCTATGCTGGGTAAACTATTTATGAGTCTTCATTAATGTTGTAGCAGAAATGATTGCCTCGTATTAGTGAGACAGTACTGAAGTTTTGGCCAAAAAAAAAAAAAAACCTAGAACTTTTGCCAAAAGTACACCATTGATTTCTTATTTTAGTGAGAAGTAAAATATTTGTACAAAGTAATTTGGTAGCAATTTATTTGTGGTCAGCAATGCTTCACCAAAAATGTGAATATTATTTTGTGGAAAGCAAAATTTAGGTAGATTGTTGTTTCATCGTAGAATGAGACATGTGATGGATAAATCATTAAGGGTTGATACACCTCTAACAAATTTGACATTTGATCTTCTAATTATGTTTTGCCACAAGGTTGTAGTACCTAATGGCATTCTTATTGATCTGCATAACTAGCAGAGTATATGAGACATGTGTTGAAGAATAACCGATCCACCCGTATCAATGTTTAGGATCAAGCTGTTTTTGTTATGCTACTTGGTGAGTTGGACTTCGGAGCTCCCTTGGGGTTTGAAATTCCATAAATTTGTGATTTGGAAATGTGTTCGTAGTCAATGAAGAACAATTGGGTGTTGTATGTTGCACAATTGTCAAAGGAGCAGCAAAAGAAACTCGTATGTTAGGCCATTCATATATGTTTTTTTGTTACAAGCTATGGGTATAGATTAAGATACCAAGATATTGTGGACCGTATAGCCAAAGTTTGTATTCTCGACCTTGCTCTATATTCTCCTTCATATTATGTGTGTCTAATTGAAAGAAGTAATCATTGTATTTTTGGATGTTCCTTTACACCGATGATGTGCCACTCACATAGCTATTGAGGAGGGCAAGTTGTCCCTAATACTAAATAGGGTGCTATAATTTGGTGGTCGACCATGAAACATCATGTTGAAGGAGAGTGAGAGAATGCCTAGTTTCCAATATAAGCTATCAGTGATATTTCATTTGCAGATTGCTTGTGTGATAAAAGCTCCTCGAATTGTTAAAACATGGCTTCACTGATTTGTAGCAGACCAATATATTCATGCTTCTATGGTGATATGTTCTGACGTAAAGCTCGAAGTATGCAAAAAACAAGCGAGCATGGTTGAGTCCCTAACATGGAATGGACAGAGATTGTTGGTGGATCCATCCCATATTGGTGGACCTCACCCTCTTCAAGTTATTTAAAAAAAAAAATGGAAAAAAGGAATGAAGGGTGAAATGTGAAGCTATCAAGTTAGCAACTTTGTGGACTTTTTTGGTTGCTTGTTGCATTTCTTGCCCAAAAAGCTTATTAAATTCACATAGAGAAAACATAGTTTTCTTCGTCTAAAAATTGAAGGCATCTAGAGAAAGAAAAATAAGCAAAGTGTAGAACATTGAGAAAAGAAAATTTTGAAGGAAGCATGAGTTTTTCCTTTTTGTGTAGAAAGAAAAATATAGTTACTTTGTGAGATTCTCTTAGGGTATTTTCGGTTTTTCAAATCTCAAAAGTTTGGACTATTTTGTTGTTTTAGTGAGATACCCAAAAAGTGAGTATTTTTTGTTGTATTTTTCTATTTTTTGTATGTTCTCAAGCTCAAGGCAAAAAACTTGAGTGTTGTATTTGTTCAATGTGATAGTGGACTTTTTATGTGTTCTTGTCTGTGGTTTTTTCTTTCATATTGGAAGAGTTTTCCACATAAATTTTGTGTCTTACTCTTGCTTATTTTTGGTTTTTTATTATTTTGGTTGGTATATTTTGTTGTCTAAATTATTCCGCTGCTTGATCGAGTCCAACCCCAACAAAATCAACAAATCTACTATTCAGTAGAACAAAAGCACACATGCGCTGAGCGGAAATCTAACTCAAAACCTAATGGTTATAAAACCTCTCTCTTACAATTTATGTTGGGGTTCATCAACTTTTTCATTCATATTCTAAATAGGACAAATCGCACAAATAATCTCTAAAGTTTGAATTTAGAATCACCTTCGCCCTTGATTTTTAAACATGACCTTACAATCCCTCAACTATTATATTCATTTCAAAATCGTCCCTCAAACCAAATTCATATAAGATTACATTATTTCAATAATTTTATTTTATAAAAATATTATAATCTTTATGAGAATGAACTCAGTAAAAACTGCAAATTTAGTATCTAGCACATCCAAATCATAAGTCAATAGAACAGAAATATGAAGATTTACAACCTATACAATTAAAGCTCCACAACATAAGGACCTTTCACTCGAAACTAGCCCACACTGCATGAGAAGAAGGGGTGATGTGGAGTAAAGGAAACCTGAAACTGATAAGTTATATGACATTCACTTATGATGTATTATTTTTCTATATGTTTAACAACTTGATTCCTTGATTTTTAACTCATATTTTATGTTTTAGGAAGCAAATTGAGGAATTGGTTAGAAAGGGCCTAAAATCAAGTGTTTGGCATGAGTAAGGTTAAGCCATGTTTGTTGAAGAAAACAAGAGGCCAAAAAGCAGAATTTTTTTTTTTTTTTAAAAAAAAAAGAGTGATGCAGATAAGCTTTGCCGTTATGGTATGGGTACGCCTTAAAACGTGAACTGTTCAGAGTGCTCGACGAGAATTATTGAAAGAATTCGGCTTGGGCCACTATCTAATAATTTTCATTAGTGTTTTATTTTGTTCCCTTGTTCTAGGAATTTATTTTTATTATGTTTCCTTGTTTATCAAATTCTTTTAAGATTAACTTATTTTAAGAAAATGATTCCTTTTTGGTTCCCCCTTTTCGAAGGATTAGTTTTCTATATAAGGAGAATCTAGAAATCTTCTCAGACATCTAGCATCAGGATTTTATTTTCTTCACAATTTTCAAGTTCTTGTATTTTCTTTTTCAAACCTGAGTTGCTAAACTCCTTTTATCTGGAAAAATTACAATTTTAGTCCCAAACGTTAGGGCAATTCTAATTTTCAGTCCCATTCCCTTAAAAATTAGTATTTTAGTTCCATAACTTTTTAAAACGTTGCAAAGTTGATCCCACCGTTAGTTTTTGGATGGAAAAAACACAAGTCACGTGCTAGATCCGTTAAGCCATGAGAAAATTGCAATTTTAGTCCCATAAGTTTGGCCAATTTTGATTTTCAATCCCATAAGTTATGCTAATTTTGATTTTCAGTACCATATGGTGGGACTGAAAATGAAAATTGGCATAACTTATGGGAGTGGAAATCAAAATTGGCCGAACTTATGGGACTAAAATTGTAATTTTCTCATGGCTTAACGGATCTAGCACGTGCCTTGTGTTTTTTCCATCCAAAAACTAACGGTGGGACCAATTTTGCAACGTTTTAAAAAGCTGTGAGACTAAAATGCTAATTTTTAAAGGAATGGGACTAAAAATCAAAATCGGTCTAACTCAAGGGACTAAAATTGCAATTTTCCCCCTTTTATCTAGTCAAGCATAATTGATGTTTTGTTTTGTCAAAATTTGTGAAATCTAATTTACTCTTTCTCATTTCTTTGTTTTTGAATATTCATATATTTTCTATTTTTATTACAAATATTTTGGTTTATTAAATATAGAGCCCATATTTAATATCTTATAATATTTGCTTTGTTAATTAGAACTTTAAATCCATAATTGTTTAAATATTCTAATAATTAGTAGCAAATAACATAGTTGAATATAAACAAAGGTGCTCAATTCATATTATGAAAATATATGATATAGCTTAAATAAAACCCTCTTGTATGTGTTTGTTGACTAGAATTGATTACCCCTCTAATTGTAAATCCATAATTGTTTAAATATTCTAATAATTAGTAGCAAATAACATAGTTGAATATAAGCAAAGGTGCTCAATTCATATTATGAAAATATATGATATAGCTTAAATAAAACCCTCTTGTATGTATTTGTTGGCCAGAATTGATTAACTCTCTAATTCTCAATGCTGTTAGTAAATTAAATCCTAAAAACTTCTCTAGAGTTGTTTATTAGCAAAGAAAATAATCAACGAACTTTTGATTATCGAAAAAGAAAGGAGAGAGATTATTATAGCATTCCCGATTAACTATAACCAATTTATTCAAAAATAAACTCACATTTGCATCAATGATCGAATTCGTGAACCAAAACTGAAATCATTTCATAGCTTGAGTTTCATTCATAATCGTTTAAATCTATCTTTTTTCAAATTGTTTTCTTTTTCATTATTTTGTTTAATAATCTTGAAAAAAATAAAATTAACCAATCCCCATAAATACAACCATGCTCATCACTGATTACAAATCATATTTTTAGGAGTAGGAAATTTATTTTTGATTTGATTCAACACCCACCAAAAACCAATTGGTTTTTTGTCCTTATAATGTTGGAAACTCTACATTTTCTCTACATTGTTGCTTATATACGAGAAAAAGAATATTGCTTATATTGTCACCCAGTGAAGATAACACAGTTTCAACAACAATATATTCGCAGAGTAATGTTTGTTCACCCAAGCTGAAGAACTTAAATGCTACCTTCCAGCATCTGATCTCCAGTAGAGCAGACCGAACCTGTAGCAGGTAGCTCTATGTAGTCAAAATCATCAGTTACTCCAACCTGCTCAACATAATGAGAAAAAGAAACTCTTTAAGTGCTGACAAGGGAGGACGCTGTCATAAGATCAATGTATTCTCAGATGGAAATTTACTGTCTCACTCTGCAACTCAAGCGCAATTCAAACTGCATACCTCATTGTAAAGGTGATCAAGCTGCTCTTTTGCCTGAGGAAAGTTGTTTGAACACCATTGTCGCAGTGTGAAGATGTTGTCTGTGCAGAACAACAAGAGAAAGGTAGCAACGTAAGACATCAAGAAAACAAATATCAGTCTTTCGGAACTCCAGAAAACAGAAAGGGAACTCAATTATGGATAAGAAGGAACCTGTCCATCTGTTAGCTGATGCGTGAGCCACTTCAATAGCTTTCTCTGCAAAGAAACATTAAACTTAAGAATGAAGAAAACCAGACGATATTTGAGAGCCATAGAAGTGGTAATATTCACAATTGAGGCAGTCTTGTTTAAAAAAACCAGGACGGGATGACAGTGCTTAACTCATTGCTTCAAATGTAGCTGGGTCATTGTCTGAGTATTGAATGATTTCATCCTGCAAATAGGGACCATAACTTGAGTGTTAAATGCCAAAACAACTGGAAGCAAGGCTTTTATTTCAAGGAATCCCATTCTCATGAAAACATGTAACTCAACCTTGAGCTCATTATATTTCTGTTCAATAGCTTTGAGCGCACCAAGTGCCTCCTCTCGTTCATCCTAATATGACCAGAAGGTTATAAGACACTGAAAGGCAACATGTCACACTGCTTATATTGTAATATAAATATTGAAAATTGAAGGAGAAATGTACTTACGGATTCCTCCCGTCCCTTCTTCAAAGCATTGCATTGGTCACTAAGTTCTACATATCGTCTTTTGCTGCTTTGGAGATCAGAGTCGAGCTTTTTTTGTATATTTCTTAGCTGTATAACAACACATGTATTGGCACAATGAACATGAAAGTAAATCTCATTTTAATACCAGGGTATGAAAAAGAATTATCAAATGACCTGGTTACCAGCACAGCTAGGAAGACTCCAAAAGTATACCTGAAAATATTTTCAATTTAGTGAAATAAAAATTCAAAATAGAACAGAAGAATAGAAGATAATTAGCTGCTGCAAAAACATATCCAAACAAAGTTCATGCTTTTCATAGGCATCAAATTTAAGGGGGAAAAAAGAAAAACAAAAGAAGATGTTCTGAGCCATTAACAATCTAAATAAGCTTACTCACGGAAGTTCCGATCTTGTCTTTGAAAACGAGGTCATCATCCACTAGGCTTTGGACAACATCTTTTACTGACTGGGTGATTACACCTTTTTTGGGACCCAACTTCTCAAGTTCTTTGAGCTAGAGAGGAGCAAGAAAAGAAAAAAGAAAAAAATCAGTAATAATCAGTGATCTGGTTAAGATGGCATGAGATGAACAAACTAGTACTATCTCCATTTTCAGAAGAAATCAGAGGGGCATATGAGATAGCAAATCTTAGTAAGGCATGGAAAGGAAGTGATCCCCAAATTGACGACTAAGACGCAAGGGCGATGATGCCTCAACAGTAGTTTTAAGTGTCATTTTTTACTTTATTAAATGTCTATTCCAACACCAGAAGGAAATATAATATAAGGAGAGATGAAAAAGACAGACCTCTTTATAATCATTAATACTAGGTCCTCTCTTCAAATTGGATAGATGGCTAAATGGCTAGATGAAACACCAATTTAGGCTTATTAATTAAAGAAGTCTATTCCGTAGATTCATATGAAATTGAATTTGACACACAGAAATCCGCCCCTTTCATTCACACACACACACACACACAAAGAATAAGTTTATCGTTTAGTCTTCGGTATGGTGGTTGACATCAAACTATTATACTGCAATAAGCGCCGAAGCTAGCGGAAGACATGAATGATCTATTTCATAAGATTAGCTAATAGCATAAAATTTGGCAAGTTCTTGCATCATCTTACTGTCCAAGAACGCAGAAACAAAAATGACAACAGCTTGCTATCGACAAACATATAGACCATCTATGTTAATGATCAGAAAAATATGCCACATTTGAGATTGGCTTACAAACATGTAAAGATACTTACAAGGAAGAAGTCCTGGGATTCATAGAAAATCTGTAGCATTTTCTCCCGTTTTTCCTCCAAAGAGAGCCCTCTTTTCTTGGACTGGCCATAATTGAAATGGTTAGAATTTTCAAAGTGGAAATTTATTCTTGCGGAATACAAAACATGGCCTTATGAAGAGGTAAAACTGAAACAATCGGAACGCAGAAGTATGAAGCTGAACAATAAAAGAAATATGCAAAAGTAAAAAGAGATAGAAATGTCCAGAATCTTCGAAAGACGTGCCATTAACATCATCATTTCATAAAAATCTTAACCCTTACAAGTCCATTACCATCTTATATTCCAGAATTCCATCAGTACCAGGATCTCCATTGCCACTCCACATATCCAGACAATATTCACAACTAAAACCTCGACTCATGAATATTAACATACAGCTTAATTCAACAAATGTATTTATTCCAATAATCAAAATTGAATGATTAATAACAGGAATACGCGTAAAAACAACCCAGGATTCTCAACATTTAACCAAATCCGTAAGATCCAGAAGCTAAATGAAGACAAAAATCAGTAATAAACAAATTCATTTCCAACTCAGAAGAGAATAATGTCAATTAAACAGATATTACACGCACGAATATGAAGAATTAGGGTTTCTGATAAATAGATCGTACCATCGCGAAATTGAACAGTTGGAATCAGCCAAGCAGCGTAAAGAAGAGAAAATTTAGCGAAGTTTTCAAATATTTGTTCAAGAAGCCTTAGAAATGGTTTTCCCGCGTTATATACCGAGACTCAATCAATGTGGTAAACATCAATTTGGCGGGGAAATAGCGATTTCAAATTCTGACGGTATATTTTAGCCTTTTCCCTTTTCTTGCTTTCTTTCTCTGTTTTCCTCTTCGTTTTTAATTAAGAGCTTTTCGCATAAACCCCCTGTGTTATTTCTAATTGGCAAAAAACCCCATGTGTTATTTTTATTAGCAACTATACCCTTGTGTTATTTAGTCAATGCATTGCAGGCCCCTATACCCGGTGTGTGTAACTCACTCGCCCCAATTGAAAGTGGTTGTGTAATATTTGGCATGAAAAGACAAAATTGCCCATATATTCATAAGCTTCTTGCATAAACACCCCCTATGAAATTTGCAATTAGCAAAAAATCCCTTCTGTTATTTTTATTAGCAAAAAAAGCCTTTTGTTATCTTTATTAATATCATTATTCAACTTGTTATCCATGTACAAGAGGGACTCCATTATTAATCTGCTCATTTTTCCTGAAGATCTTTGCACCTACCTTTCTTTCTTCTTTCCTCAATCCACTAATATCTAAAATCCTATCCACTAAATATTCTTGGCCTTTTCCGTATTTACAACCTTAAAAATGTTTGAAGTAATTTCAATCAAGAAACTCTCCAACCAACCAAGCAATTTCCAAGAAATTTGTGTTATTCTCACCTTTCAATTTTTCGAAAGCAGATATTCGTTGCACTTGCACTGTTGTTTGTGTTATTCCCTTCTGTATTTTCTGCCCGTGGTTATGGGTTGTTGAGAATCGGGGGCTAAAGAAGAGGAAACTAAATTAGATTAATCTATTTTTTGAAAGTGTTGACTCGAAGCAAGGGGTCATGCTTGGGATTAGTATAAATTTGGTGGTGTTAATGGTGGAGGTTCGGCGCTAAACAACTATTTGTTTTATTTTAGAATATTTTATTTCCTCAAAAATTAACTTTCAATTTGACTTATTTAATTAAAAAAAAAAAAAGAAAGAAAAGAAGGGGTATTAATGAAAATTCACTTTTGGTCAATGATAAATTACGAGGTGGGTGAGGTGAGCAAAATTTAAATAACACAGGAGGTATAGTTGCTAATAAAAATAACACAGGGGGTTTTTTGCCAATTAGAAATAACACAGGGGGGGTTTATACAAAAAGCTCTTTTAATTAATGACGTCCAATGCATATTCTATGTATGCATAAGGTAATCAATATATATTTTAAATAATATATATTTAAATATAATAGAAACTTGATTTTTGTGTATTTATTAATTAGAATATGATTTCCTAATACTTTCACAATTTACATATATATGTCTCATTTACTTTGTTTGATGAAATAAATAAATGATAGATATAATGAGAAATTAAATACAGAATGAGATTATTTGATAATGAAAATCATATGTTTACTTTGATAGATTGCATAAGCGATACAAGTTGAAACATATTGACATTGATTGATTAATTAAATAATACTGATAGGGTATAATAGAACATAATACCCTTTTCAAATAATTTTAAAAGAAAAAAGCAACACAAATAATTTAAAACAAAGGAATGTTTTAATTGCCGAAAGAAATGAACGACACTCAGGGGCATTTTTGTCATAGAGACAAAAATGGGTGGGCTTGACAAATTTATCACACCACCTCACATGTGATGGAGAATTAATACCAGGCCTTTTTTTTCTCCCCTATCACAGGCCAAGTACATCATGAAATCAAGGGAAGTAAATATAAGACCGGGCCTCACAAATTAATCTATCATGCCCAATAATGCAAAGTAAATGAAGCCATATGGATATTCGTGTTTATCAAGTAAATTCTCATTACATTTATGATATGAAATTTAAATCCTAATATTATTTATGAGAAAAACATATTTCAATGCTCGAAGTCCAGAAATAAATCAATAATTTTGTCAAATTTCAGTTAGATTATAACTAATGGATGCATGCAATAACTCAGAAGACCACACATACAAATTTGCTTCAATAAATAAAACAAATTTTGATGCTATAAATCTAATTCGCAGAGCCTAAATCTAAACTATAAGTAAACATACATACCCTAAATCTTTTATCTTAGGATATCTATATTTATAAGCATACAAAGACACTTATATTATCCAATACCTGATATAAATTATTGGCATTACGCCTTCAACTGTAACAGATTCAGATGAAATTATATGGGACTAATCATGCCAATTATTAGCAAGCACTATGTATTTTTGACATTAGATTTGTTGTGCTATGACATTAAACTTGATTTGGCATACCTCCAGTAAGAAAACATTCAAGAATTAGGGATTACAGAGGATTTGAATCAGACCAAAACTTGTCCTCTTGGGATGAACTTTGAGACCATAAACAGGTCATAGTGTAGGCACGGCTGTACATTACAACTACGCTATTTCTACCATGTGTTTATGTATAAAGCCTGTCGAAAAGTCGAACAAACAGATACACCAATAAATCTAAGATCAGATGTTAAGGAAACCTGCTGCTGGATTATTCTCCCCCGCTCTAGATAATCTCCTATATTACCTGCAGAAAACTGAAACATGACGACGATAAAAGCTCCACTTCCCAACATATTAACAATATGGGATCATTACCTCAACACCCCCCAAGGTTTAGTATAATTATCAAAACAATCCCTCAATTTTGAATAATTACCATTACACCCTCTGAAGCTTGTATAGTTACCATTACACCCTCTTGAAAATCTTAAACATCACAAAAAGACCTCCTTGATAAGGGGGTGTGATTGTAATATATGCATACATCAAGGGAATGTGATTGTAATACATGCATACATTGAGGGGTACATTGAGGGGGTGTAACAATCATTACACGCTAGTTGAACTGTACAGTAAGGGGTATAATAGTAATTATGCAAATCTCAGGGGTGTTTTGATGATTATGGTAAATCTCAGGGGGTGTAGAAGAAATTATCCCTAACAATATTTAGTTGACATTCGTAATTTCATTAGGAAAATCTTGACTGCATAACAAAAGATAATATACACTACATAAAAGTGGAGCCAGAAGCTCAAGCCGATTCCAAATCCTAACGGTTACAACTCATCCCTCCAGTGAGTTCGTAGATCAGCTGCTACACTAACAATCTCAGTTATTTAAATACAACAGAACTAACAATTGACTATATTACCAGTTTAACAAAGGAAAAAAAAAATGTTCTTAAAGTGCCATTTCTGCTTGCAAAGCTGCAAGTTCATCTTCCTCCTCTGTACGTTGGGGAGCAGGGCGAGCAGGTGCTCTACCAGCTGGAACATTCACAGGAGCAGCAGGAGCTGTGGTTGCAGGCTGAAGAAGCTGTTCCTCCAACTCTGCACCTTCCAATTCTTCAAGCTCAGCCTCCAGTTCATCCTGCAGCATCCGCAAGTTTTCATATGGGTCAACATGGAAAAGTCAACATAGTGGCGAATAAAGCTTTAGGCACAAGGAAAAGTAGGATAAGCCAAGAACCTCATCGAAGTCAGCTGCTGCACCAATTGGAGTAGCCAGCGCTTCCTGTATCTGCTTCATGTTCTCTGTTTGCTCACTAACCTCTTCCATTGTCTTATCGACATCATCAATATTCCTGTAGAGAAGAAGCCATTTGAAGTTCAGTTGGTGAACAATATAAGTGAAAATCACAAGGATTAAATGTTAACACTGTACCTAATGGATGAACGTTCTCATAAGACACGCTATCCAGCACGTGGGAAAAACTAACAAATTGATATCTCAACAGAATTTCTAAAGATTTCCAGGTATTTTACATGGTTTAGTTATCCTACTTACGTTGCTTTATGTATTGCTTTCATTGCAGCTGCTCCACTTCTCAATGCATCCACTGTTTCAGTAGTAGCTTTCGCACCTTCTAACATTATCATCTACAAGGATGAGAATTTACATGAGTAATCTAGCAAGCATGTTACCATTCAGAACAGTCAAAAGATAAATTGAACCTGATCGTGGATGCGCAATTGGAAATTTGCAAGCTGCCCAATTTGTTCCTCATATAGTTTTTTCCTCTTCAAACACTGTATAGCCACTGCATGATTATGATTTCTAGCACAAGTCAGCTCACATCAAAATCTATTATGGGAAACCACAATTAACAATTAGGAACTACATGAAATTATGTTCACTGAATATGCTACAAGAAATTGCATTTCACACCATTCCAAAATTAATATAGACAAAGCATCTCGTAACTTTTTTGGTGGCTAACTAATCAAGAAACTGCAAAAACAAACATGGAAGCCATATGTAGTGAATACCGAGCAAAATTTCACTAAGTAATATATTTGACGTTAAGCAAAATCAGAAGAGGAAGGAGGAGGACAGACAGGGAAACAAATTCAACCGAATTGCTCATGCTTGAACTGAGGTAAGGAAAGTCTATCACAAAGCATCCTCGAAAGTTTTTGTGGAACTTCTTAAACAATCCAAAGCTCCAACTTGGATAACTGTTGGAGCCTAAATCAACAAATATATTCAAGTATGACACATCAAAGGAGGATTTGACTGTATTCACCAGCAAGAGAAACTAGATAAAACATAAATATACGTGCGGATTAAATTTTCACCTTGTGACTACAAACAACTCTAATATATTCTATACCGTCCAAAAGGACACAAAAAATTGAAGTCCAGCATGGATTCAACGATGGAAATATCAAATAAATATGGATAAACCAGATGTCTGTGCCACTAAACTGACGTACACTTACTTCTGCAGTAGGTTCAGCTCTACAGCTTATGACTAATAATGTAATAAACACTGTTGACGGAAGATAAAAATGGAAACTGTTATCGAGAATGGAAAAGAAAAGAGGAAAGTAAAGCAAGATTTCAGGTTCAACTGATGAAAGGAATCTTGAACGACGCCCACAATCATCCCACAATCATACCTTTCTTGTTCTTTACTTTAGTATATTCTTTGGCCTTCTCCACCTCTGCAGCTGCCTTCCTTTGGAGCACGCTTTCCTTCTTCTCAAGCATCTCAAGAGTCTGTTAAAGGGAAAGAATCAAATATCCAAGATGAAGAAAAGTAAAGAGAAATCATCATAAGTCAATCAAATAATACAACTAAATGATGAAGGAATCCTTTTGAAGGTAATTTCATATGTAAGGCATAGAAGAAGCTGGAACATAACATTTGCTATCCCCATCAACAAATGGTAAAGTACAACTATGGTTTATTTAAGCATTAAATCTTACATGGAAACTCTGAACCATACAAGAAAGCCATGTACCTATAAACTCCAATTGCATAAACTAAAAAGCCACACAGCGCAGTAAAAAGATGTTCCATCAGTAGTTCCATGCTCCTTGTATTGATCTCAATTTGAATTTCCTTTTTCTTTTTTATTTTTTATTTTTTTATTTTTTTCACTTTTTCTTTCTTTATCAGGGCAAGCACTGGGAAAAAAATAAAATGCTCCACCTCGGCATATCATATGTGAACTTCAAAAAGTGTTATCTGTCAGTGAGAATATTTGCAATATATAATTAAATAATTAATACTGAGACTATACAATGATTGTAGATTGGATTGGAAGACACCACTCCATTATGAAAAAAACGTAATGCATCCAGCAGATGTGCGGGTGATTGAGAAATACAAGTCCTAAAACACTCATAAGGATCACGTATGGACATCTATCCACATGTCTCAGATAAGGGACAAATCACAAATCGTTTAGTGTTCGAACACTTGAAGAAATCACATACTACCCCCTTTATTCTCCAAGAAGATACAACAAAGAAACCTGGAAAGCTATGAGTAAATTTCAAAGTTAAAGGGCTCCAGAAAATTACCAACCCCACCATCACTTACAAAGTTTTCAAAACCATATTGAAGCATTGAACTGAATCAATAATGAATCATAACCACGTTGAAACTACATAAGCTCAATATGAGCAAATATCGTCGAAACAAACTTCCTAAAACCGACCAATAATCAAGAAGTTCACCACTTCATTTTCACAAACAAGCACCACCTATTCATCACATCAAAACCTAAACCCACCATGCTTAAACAAAGTAATTCCTCTATCCCAATTCGTATTTTAAAATAAATATAGCCAAAAGAAATAGCCAGAAAAAGGGATACGCAACAGTACTATGTTTAAAAAGAAACAGGAAAGAAAAAGAAAAACTCAAATTCATGCAATATACCTCATTTAATTTGTCAAGGGTGGCGATAGCACTAGTCTCTTGCTTAGGTTTCCCTCGCAGCCGAGCAAACATCTTTGATTCAATCAGATCAAACTTGTAACTCAACCACAAATTACCTCTTCAAACACCAGTAATCCTACTCCAAAAATCAAAATAAAACAATAAGGCATCACGAAAAGCTAACCCTGAACTCCAAACTCAACGACCCACCCTAACCCACAACTTTCATGTTCAAATAGAGGAAAAACCAGAGGTTTCTGTAACAGACACAAATTCACAAGAGTACCTGAGAAATTGAGATACGGTCACGGTCCTCCAGAAGCAGCTGTCCGAATTAAACAATTGATCGGTAGTCCTCAAGACGAAAGAGACGGCGTGTTTGGTTGTCAATTTGCTGAAGCCCGTTGGTCAAGTTTGGAAAAGTGCTCTTCTTTCAAAAAAAGTTAGTCTAGACTCTAGAGGGGGAACCGGAATCCATATTGGCAGCACTTAAAAAAGTGGATTCTTTGCACAATAGAGTCGTCGGTAGAAAAAGATAATTCCATATTGGATTTTATAATTATGTCAATAAGCAAAAACCAGTCTTAGGCTGATGTTTTATACTTTTCTCTCAGTTCATTGAAATTTATCCCATTTGATACGAAATATTCAAAGAAGTTCCACCGTACCTGTAACGAAATGAAACGCTAAAACTGGATTGGACGCATACCATTGTCGGGGAGTGGGTTTTTAAGGAAAGATGAGAAATATGAGATCAAAAATGGAATATCTGTTAGGGATATTTGTAGTTATGAAATCGAATTATACCACATTGATGCAAAAAAACCAAACCTGACGAGAGATAGTTACCAACCGTTCGTAGTTCGGGAAAGGTCGATGCAATTCTCCCCTCAAACTCTATATATTGTATAGATATACACTATAACTATTTACTGACGTGTTGACTTTTTATTGACTACATAAATTTTTTTTCAGTAAAATACAAACACCCCCAATTTATAGAGTTAATTGCACTTTGTCCCTTAACTTTTGGAATGTGATATAAAAAGAGGAATAAAAAAAAAAAAAAAAGAAGAAGAAGAAGAAAAGCATGCCAAGCCACTATTTATATTATATCTGCACTATTTACTGACATATTAGCTCTTTGTTGGTGACATAAATTTTTTGAGTAAAATGCAGACGCCTCCTAATCTATAGGCACAATTGCACTTTGCTCGTAACTTTTGGAACATGTGATTACTGCCTAATCATTGTAAAATGTTCAGTTTTACCTTTTAAAACTGAAATCTAGCGGAATAAAATTGGAATATTTCGTTCAAAGACCCCACGTGTCTCTAGAATAATTGCGACGAAGGTATTTCAACAAGGATATCTCATCCTGAAAAATTAGGAATATATTGGCCCTAAGTTTGCCTCATTTAACTCTAATTTGCTACCCTCATTTTGCCCTAATTTAACACCAACTTATCTCTAATTTTATTTAGAAAATATTCTTGTTTATTTGGTTAGTGAAAAATATATTAAAGAAAGGAAACCTGAGGCAAAATGCAGTTTAGTTTCTAGATCATAAAATGGACGCTTGTAAAACTCTTTTGAATCATGGGAACAACTTTGATTTACCATTTGGTAAGTGAATGCACTCATTGTCCCTTAGCCAGAGAAAGAACGGAGCACCGCCCAAAAGCTAATAAGTTGATTATCTCACAAAAGCCTATCAACCCACCCCATCCCCAAAGCCAATTAGATTGCACTTCTCTCCCATACAGAGTTTCACCAATCTAGTAAATATGTCCCCTTAATTTGCAAAACACCTCCAAAGTCCAAACCTCTACTTATCAAAAATGTTTCCTGCCCATTTGTCCCATAGCCAACTTACCCAACCAAGGTTCTAATCCACTCTAACAACCCTAATTCACGAAAGTCTTCCTCTCCCTTGCTCCGTCCTTGCAAATAATGCCTACTGTATCCAAGGTCTTATTGTCTTCTCCTTTTTACCCTAGCCCAACAACCTGCAAAGCCCAAAACACTTACTAGCCCACTTCCACAATGGTACCCACCTTATCTCTCAAAGCCCAAGTCAACAATTGAAGTGCTCTCTCCCTAAAATGCAATCTTTACTTTGAAGCCATTTCCCCTCTCAAAAAGCCCAAAAGGTTGATGACCAACCCAGCCCACACTTCACCAAATTCCCAAATTTTTAGCCCAATTATCCACTCACCTTTATACCTATTTTCGACAAATTCGAACAGTGTTGTCTGTCATTAAGTTCCCCACACTCTGATCTTCTATCCTAACCTCCAGTTTCCCTAGTGCACTCCTCCCCTAAACCCATCTCTGTAGGACAAAGAAAAATAGTCAAAGCAAAACAATGGGCTAAGAAAATGGTGTTCCCTGATGGCTCATCCCAAATGAAAATCTTGGAGCAAATCACTATCGAAAATTGTGCCAGTCTTGACGCCTTTCCCCAACCTGATTTTTCTTTCTCTACAAATGACGATGGCCTTAGAGGCTTGGGGACTAAGCCCATGTTAATTCCTGCGTAGAATTCTTGCGGGATTGCCCAGCTCGCGACAAAAGATGTGCTTAGGGCAATGATTGTGAAACATAAGCCTGATGTTCTATTCCTTTGTGAGACAAAACTTTCTAATCCTTTTCTCTTCTCTGCCCTTCTTTCCTTCGTAGCACTTCCTAATCACTTTGTTGTTCCTGCTACTGGTTGTGTGGACGACTATGCTTTGTAGGGTCAAACGATGTCAATCTTGCTGTTTGTAGAAAGTCCCCATGGTTCTTTAATTTTATGATCTTAGCTAGCTTATCTCCATTAATTTGGCAAGTTAACCACTCTACGATGCCCCTTTGTCTTCAGCTTAAAACGCCTATTTTGGATGGAAATGCAAAAGATAGGGTCCTCTTTGGAAATATGTGATTTTAATGATATTCTTCTTAATCTAGGGGAAAAAAAAAATAAGAAAAAGAGTGGGAGACTATTAGCTTCTTCCTCTAGAAACTTGTTTCTTGATAATCTTGAATTAATGGACACTAGTTTTGTGGGGAATCCCTTCACTTGGAGCAATAAAAGAATTAGTGCTACTAATGTCCAAAAAAGATTAGACCGAAGCGTTGCCAATGCGCATTGGATTTTTGCTTTTCCCAAGTTCTTGACCTCTTATCCCCCAACCTTAAAGTCTGATCGCAAACCGCTCTTGCTTAATACAATCCCGCCATCTAATTCTGGCCCTTTCCCCTTTCATTTTGAGTCCATGTGACTCAGCGATCCCTTGGTCTATTTTGTTGTTGACACTACTTGGAAAATAAGATTCTCTAGCTCACCTCTGCTCCAGCTTACCCAAAAAATACTCCAAACTCAAAATTGATCTTAAATCATGGAATCTAAAATATTTCGGCATTGTCCAAGCTAAAATCCTCGCTGTTCAAAACAGCCTTGATGAAATCTAGGATAAAAGTCTACTAAGCTTACCAGAGCCACCAACCCCTCCACCAAAACCCACCATCAAGCCCTTCTCCGCCATCAAACTAGGCTTCAACCTTTCCCTCTCATTGGCAGAATTTTCATACCAAAATTTAATTCAATTGCTTTGTTGGTTTCATACTCATAGAGAAAGAAGTAATGGATTCATTGACAGGGTTTAATAGATATTTATGAAAAAAGGAAATTCTGTGGTGGATTCAAATCTTATTCCTAGACTTAATTCCAACCTTTAACTTTGCCGGTATCCTAAAACAAGTGAGATCGGACTCGATGATCAAATCTCATTCCTACACAGATGAGAAATATTAAAGATTAAAGTAAGAGATTATGTGGGGTTGTTAGTTTGGCGATTGAATTCTTCTGCTGCTATAATAAATTTTAATTGCAGAGATGCAATTCCAAATTCTTTATTGTGGGTTAAATAAATTAAAAAGGGTAATTAAGGTATTTCATTCTAAAAAATATTTGTTTTAGTTTTAATTCTTTTTTGTTTGGAAAAACAAAATGACACTTGTCACAATACAAATCATAACTACTGTAAAATGAAAACAGAAGCATTAGGATATTAGAAAACCCGAATTATTTGATAACTTTTAAATATCAAATGCTTTTGATTATAATTTGATTTTTTTTTAACTTTCAATAAAAATGGATAATATTTCTTTTATACAATTTGTTACTGACAAAAATAGAGGGTGTTTGGGTGAGCTTAGAAACTCTTAAAAACATCTTATAAGATGTTTAAAAGCTTATAAGATGTTATGAAATGTTTGGTAAATATTTTTAAAAAAGATCTTATTAATTCCAAAAATAAGATGTTAGAAATTTACAAACTCTTTTTAGGGGGCGTTTAATAGTATTGATTAGGCCCAATTATGGAATTTCAAATACCTCAATTGTTAGTTTGATAGGGGAGATGAAACAATCGGGCCGGCCCGTTGAAGACTC
>JACFYI010000890.1:541770-557893 GCA_014898755.1 Handroanthus guayacan | reverse complement strand
GTTTTCTTCATTTGTGTTTAAATATGAGTTGAATAGGATTAAATTCAATTTCTTGTTTGTGGTCCTTCAATGAAGCCGATGAACAATTTATCTATTTGTGACCGAATTTAAAATGTTTGCATTACATTCTTGTTGTTTTTGACTTCATCACGTTAATTGCAATGAGTACAATTGTTCCATTTGTTCTTGAGAAATCAGGTCTTTGGAATCAAAATAGTCCTTTATTCAATCAATGTAAATATACAAATTCTTGTTGTGTTGTAGTGGGCAATGTATTTTGTGCTGGTAAATTTCGAGTTGTGGATTGCATACGACTCAAAGTTTGAAATTGTGCTTTCACATTACTTTCATGCAGCAATGTTATGTTTAATGATTTGAAGTTGATATGCTTATAGGATTGAATTTCCACACACGACATGGATTGGAGGACAAAAATCCCAATTTTATAGTGCTTTATGTGTTTATGTTATGCAATACAGTATTTAGCTGTCTGATTTAGGATGCTTATTTCTTACGGGTTGGGAGACAATCTCTTAGACGAAATAAGGCTACTACGAGATGAGTTTGATATCAAAAATTCAAAAGCGACATTCTGCCATTCATTTTCATTTTTGCTAATGTTCTAGATTGCTGAGGATTTTACTTATCCATGGCACCCTCAATTGCCATTTATGAACCTTTTAGGTAATCGCAATCCTATTATATGTGTTTTGTAAAGAAGTCCTTATCTCTGATGTGAAGCAGGGTGACATTAAAATGTTTGAATTGTTCTTCACAGTGCTATTCTAGAGGATGACTTCAGAAAACCAAAACTAAAAGCATCAGAGCAAGCTTGTGGGAAAAGTGAAAAATCTGGAATAGGAGGAAGCTTAGGATTTCACTCTAGCAGCAGAAGCTCAAAAGAAAGGAGAAGTTGCAGTTGCTTCTGTTGACAGCCTCTTGAATAAAGCCAAAGGCATGACTTCAGGAAACCAAAACTAAAAGCAAAGGAATAGAGTTCAAGAAAGTAACGAGGAAGGTGTTTCATGGTTTATTTCAGCAGGAACCACTTATATCTATGATGACTAGAGTTATGGCGTGCTATATGAAGTGCTTTTTGAGATTGTATTTCAAATAATGCAATTTAACAACATAACTGTTATCAAATGTATTTTGAAATGATATTGCTTTTCAAACAGCATAGTTTTTTGTGAATCTTGGCTGTTGTAAGTGCAGTTAAATGATAAACAGAGTTTTCTTAATGTAAATCATTTGGCTAAGTTGTGATTTTGTTTTGTTTTCTTGCCATAATTGACTGCATCTAAGATTTATTGAGAGGAAGAAAGAAAAAATTTAGATATTGTACATAATCTTGACTGTGAGAAGATCAAATTCAACCAAAGCTATTTCCATTGTCTTTTTGCAATCCAATCTATAGATGCTATGTTACGGCGAATGAGACACTGTTTTGTTGGTAGATAACTTGGTTGAGGTTTTGTATGACAATAGAAAATATTTTTATGTTGGGATGAAATTTGAGTGCTGAAGTGTAATTGTGAGTGAAATTTGAAGAGAATGAATGGGGATGGAGATATTGCTGCAAATGGCCAATAACATTACTGAAAAAAGAAATGATGGCATGGTCATTACAACGAATAGGTGATAGGATTCCTGACTTTGCAAGGTAAGTTTAAAAAGAAAATAAAGAAGAGAAGAAAAAAAAACAAAAGTTCAAGTAGAGAAAAAAGGAAAAAACAAATCACAAAATAGCATTTGAAAAAAAAAAAAAACTAAGGATATATTTGTAATTTTGCACCTAATAGCCCTTAATCCATTCTATCAAACATGACACTAACAACCAATTGAAATTGAACAATCTCACTTAATCTATCCTATCAAACAAAAGATCAGTTATGTTAAATATTATAATCTCTATTGGGCCCAATTATGGTATTTAGGCGAAATACCCTATCAAACACCCCCTTAGAAAAGTAAGGAATTCCCAACTTATTTTTAAGATCTTAATATGCACCTTCATTTTTAATTATTTTATCTACAAAATTGCTATTACTAACATATTATAAGCTAAAAGATCTTATTTTATCCAAATATTTTAATAACTTATTTTCAAAATAAGATTCAATATGTTATAAGTTTTAAAAATATCTTATAAGATGTAGGAGCTTATAAGATGTTTTAAGTAAACTTATAGCCAAATATGAAATACCCTCCTAGGGACCTAAACAAATCGCCCCAGTGTAATTTCACTTTTGCAAAATTTCACGCCCCGATAGCCGAAGTGTCGCTCTTTCACCGTCTAGAATCTAGATTAGAATCTCAGTTCCTACAAAATTCCGCTACACTTGAGACTCCCTCTAGAGTCAGCCATACCCAAATTCATCTTTACAAGGGCAATCATGAGCACCTTTACTCCTTTACTTTTCAATCTCTGCATTTTGTTATCATCACAGGCTACTTCGTCAGACCCGTTCCTGATCAAAGAAGGGTGGGCTGAAATCCCATCAAAGTTTCTGAATTTGGCCAAAACGCCAGAGCTTTTTGACTATATGGTGAAAATCAGGAGGACCCTCCATGAAAACCCTGAACTTGGGTTTGAGGAATTTGAGACCAGCAGGCTCATCAGAAAGGAGCTTGATAAAATGGGCATCCCCTATAAGTACCCAATTGCTGTTACTGGTGTTGCTGGATATATTGGCACCGGAAACCCACCATTTGTCGCCATTAGAGCTGATATGGACGCCCTCGCCATGCAGGTTTTGCGAAAAAGAAATAGAAGATGATTTTCTTTGTATCAATGTGTTGAGCAGCTCTGATGTCTGTTTTCTTGCCTGATATTTTGGGTTCTTGTATAAGATTAACGTGATTTCTTGACCTTTTTAATTGAAAACTGAACTGAAAATTTAGATTTTGTGTTAGGAAGCTGTGGAATGGGAGCACAAAAGTAAAGTTCCTGGAAAGATGCATGCTTGTGGACATGATGCACATGTTGCTATGCTTCTTGGTGCTGCAAAGATGCTTCAGGAGCATAGCACTGAGTTGGAGGTTTATTTCTTCCCCTTAAGCAATTTTGGTTTTGTGGTCTCTATCTTATCTGACATGACTAACAACGTTAATGCAGCAGTATTTCGATTGTTGTCTATGGTATCGGTATGACTATTAAATTGAGACTTCTAGTCAATTAATGGAATTTAGTTCTCTATTACTGCATCACATTGGGAAACATATGGGCTTGTTCTTATGTGTACTATCTTGATGACTATTTAAGTTATTACATTATTAGATAGTGTTCGAGTCATGACTCATGCGGATGAACTTTTATCGCATTGTTGTCCAAGCAGAGAGCTTTTCAGTTTTTCACTTCATTGGCATGATGTAGAACTTATGGCTACATATTTCCAACTATCCTCGTCTTGAATAATATCAAAACACCCCCAAAGGCTTAATCTAATTGTTTAAAGTCAATTGCCAAGCTCTCATCGTCCATCTCATTCTTTTTTTATTTTTTCATTTTTTTCCCCATTTCCCTTGGCAGGAAATGGTAAGTGCTTTCATTACAAAACTGGGATATAAACAGAACCAAAATGAAAGATAGAAAGATAATCAACACAAAATTCATGTAGTTCAGCTGAGGAAGCCTAAATTTGTAGACGATGAAAACAGATCCTCTAGAAACAAGAGATTGCCTTGATTTGTTTTTTACTCACATCAACATTCTTGGAACCCCCTTTATGACAATGAGAACTTAGTCATAATTTTGTGCAGCTATGTCAAAGATGGATCAGTGCCATGATAATGACTGTACCCCAGGTCCATGAACTAGGCACACGTTTGTGTCTTACAGTATATTTCAGTATATTGCTTCAATTGTGGCATTCCGTTTATGTGCTTGTGCGTCTTTAAGTTTTTGAGTTCCAAAATAGAGACAAGGATAACCACAAATTTTCAGTTTCATGCTCTTGGAAAAGACAAATACATGCAGTTGTATCAATGCATATGCATCTACATGCACTTTTCTAGAGAATGCATCTATCATTGTGAGTGAAGACATGAATGTAGAAGTACCGCAAATGTTCAGCCATATGCAAAAATATGCATATCTGTGGGATTCTTTATTAAATTAGACGCATTATGCTTATTATTCTTTATAAATATTGAAGCACTATGGTTATTACTTTAATTCCAGCTTACCAAAAAAATATGCATGCCTGAAGTCTATGCATTAAGGTGTAAACACTATTATGCTTAGGACATAAGGTCTGAATGATAAAAAAATAAGTGTATGTTCTGCATGATATATGACCATACCAAACTTAATTAACCCTTATCCTTCTTTGCAGAACCGAACTGGACTGACCTATTCAACCAGTTCAACTGGAAACTAGAAGTGTATACTCCACAATAACGTATAAAATAGTTGTTATACGCAAATAACTCTGAATTTAAAGAGAACCAAGCCAAGTTATGGGCAGGAGAACCAGTTAGACCAATGGTTCAATTACCGTTTCCTGATTGTGGAAAGAGGATCAAAATGAAACATGAAAACAAAGTTTATGAATCTTTAGCTACTTAAGATGACACGATTATGATTTGATATCCTAATTGAACTAAAGCAAAAGGAAAGGTGGACACGTTTTTCCATTTAACGATTGCTGGTCATTGCTAGACCTTTTTTTTTTTTTTTACGAACTGCTCATTGCTAGACTAACTTTTACAGCACCAACTGGAATTAGTAATTGGCGCTTAGATGGGATGCTTCCATAATTCATAACGTTATTGTCTGTTAGTTGGTTTTCCTATGCCTAATGGCTGGAAGTTTTCAGTGTTAAAAGGGGAACATTGATAGGATTGCTACAAAAGAACATCTATTCTGAAACTAAAAGCAAAATTGGGAAATATACATACCACATATATAACCTGGGTCCTCTTATACAAAATTGTAAGTATTTTATTTTATTTTTTAAATATGTTTGTTTATGAAATATTGTTTTGTGTGTGTGTGTTTCAATATTTTGATTTAAGTGTAAGTTAATTATTGCCAACGTAGTTGCCTACTCCATTGCCTTAAGTACTCAGCCACAACTGGTAACTATTAATGTCTGTCCTCAGAATATGTCTAAACCATCATAGTTTCTTACTGAGGCGATCAATCAAACAAGTTGAGCTAAGAAAAGACTTTGTAGATTAGGACTTAATGTCTTGAGATATATCTGTACCAAAAGATTTAGTGATTACGCCTGTATCTCCATTATGATAAATTCATATCTTTTTTCATCGTCCACGAATCATCCTAGTAAATAAAACTATCTTGTTTCATCTTATTTCAGCATCAATTATCTTATGCACTTGTTCATGGTTGGGATGGCCAAATTAAAACTTATATGACAAGGAAATGATATTTTTTATCTTGACCATAATTTTTATGCTATGAAGATTAATAGATTAAGGGTGCTTGCTATTTTGCAGTAATCTCTCTTTTCCTTTTTATCTGTCAATGCTTTTATTAGGGTACTATTGTCTTGGTTTTCCAACCAGCAGAGGAGGGGGGAGGTGGTGCAAAAAAAATGCGGAAAGCTGGGATATTAGAAAATGTTAAGGCCATATTTGGCTTGCATGTCTCTTCTATTTATCCTGTAGGTGTAGTTGCCACGAGACCCGGACCATTAATGGCTGCCAGTGGCTTTTTTGAGGCCAAAATTAGTGGAAAAGGAGGTCATGCAGCCATCCCCCACCACACTATTGACCCTATTTTAGCCACGTCAAATATTATAATTAGTCTACAGCACCTTGTCTCACGGGAAGCTGATCCTCTCGATTCACAGGTAGCTTTTTTGTCCTTGCTATAATGCTATTCGCAGAATAACACTTTTGAAAAAGTTAATGCTAGTTGCTTCACTTCCAAAGACCAGTGGTTATTTTTTTACAATCTTGAGGAATGCTCTTTCATCTAACCATATCTGAAGCACTTACTTACAAGAAACGATCTTGCAGGTAGTGACTGTTGCTAAATTCGAAGGTGGTCATGCATTTAATGTCATCCCCGATTCTGTTACCATCGGTGGAACATTCAGGGCATTTTCCACAGAAAATCTGTTGCAACTCAAACATCGTATTGAAGAGGTAGCCATTTAAATGCCTTTAATTTGAGGTTTTGTTGAACTAAGGTTGTTTTCACATGCTCTTTGCCACCCCTTCCTCTTCGTTGGGAAAGTTGATTGATTTATGTTTCACATACGAACATTAGCAAAAATTACTGTTAGTTATCAAAAGATTCGGTCTTCTTTGGAAACCAAAAATACCCTTTTGACGTTGACCTCCGTCACTGTCAAATGTGTCTTAGTCTCAAGGGGGTTCTCTAATTTGAAAAGATAGAGGGAGTTTTTTTGTAAACGGATCAAACCTCAAAGAGATTTCAGTTATTAAGTCTAAACATTACTGTTAGTTATCAAAAGATTCGGTCTTCTTTGGAAACCAAAAATACCCTTTTGACGTTGACCTCCGTCACTGTCAAACGTGTCTTTAGTCTCAAGGGGGTTCTCTAATTTGAAAAGATAGAGGGAGTTTTTTCGTAAACGGATCAAACCTCAAAGAGATTTCAGTTATTAAGTCTAAACATTACTGTTAGTTATCAAAAGATTCGGTCTTCTTTGGAAACTAAAAATACCCTTTTGACGTTGGCCTCCGTCACTGTCAGACGTGTTTTAGTCTCAAGGGGGTATCTATAATTAGAAAAGATAGAGAGAGTTTTTTGTAAACGGATCAAACCTCAAAGAGATTTCAGTTATTAAGTCTAAAAATTAGCCATCGACATTTATCCTCACACTGCTATGCAAAACAATTCTGCAATTCACAGGTTGTCACCCTACAAGCATCTGTGCAAAGATGCGAAGCAACCCTGAACTTCTATGCAGACGAGAAGCCTTTCTACCCGGCAACCGTAAACGACAAAAATTTGCACCGACACTTCCTAAAGATAGCAGGGCAAATGGTGGGGGCGGAGAACATCAAAGAGTTGCAGCCACTGATGGGAGCGGAAGACTTCTCATTTTTTGCAGAGGCAATTCCGGGATACTTCTACTATATGGGAATGGTGAATGAGAGTGAGGGACGGCTTCAATCTGCTCATTCTCCATACTACAGAGTTAATGAAGATGCTCTTCCTTATGGTGCTGCTTTACAGGCATCATTGGCTGCAACTTACCTTCTTGAATACCATTCGTCGACTGCAACACAGAAAGGGAGGTTTCACGACGAATTGTAAGTGCTGAAATTGGTGAAAGAACCTAGTAATTGTTGGTAATTCTCTGGTCGAGGTTGTTTGGCGTTTTTGCTTGCTGCTATAAGGTTAGTGTGAAAAGTCATAAGGATTTGTACATGAAAACATAACCTTCCATTTTGAAGTTACAAATTCCAGAATAGATCAGTTGGTTTATAACGAATTTTGTGAAAAAGGGAGTAACAATTCTGATCTCTAGTAAATTTCCATAATCATGTCAAAGCTGTTGGGAGGAAGTGAAATTGGATAAGAGAGTATGATATCATTGGGTTTATTTGCAAATATGAGGGTGTTTGGGTGAAATTATAAAACTGTTTAAAATATGTTGTAACATGTTTGTGATATTATAAAATGTTAGAAAATGTTTGTTATTGTTTCTTTTTCTTTTTCATTTTTGTGTGTTGTGTGAGCTCTTCGAAAAAGATGAAATTTCTATATTATTTTTACAATCTTAACGCGTTCATTTACTTCAAATTATATTAAATATAAAAAATGATATTATATCTTATAAGTGCTAAATCTTATGTCATTCAAATATCTTAACAAGTTAATTTTAAAAACAAGATATTACATCTTGTAAGGTATAGAAACATTACAATGAAGTATCTTATGGGATATAAAAATTTATAAGATGTTTTAAACAAGTTAATTTAAATAAAATACTGTAATAAAATAGGATTATATATGAGATGAAGCCAAATAAGAATTTGTGATTCAAGTCAATTTACTTTAAACATTTGATTTCTAGTTTGTTGAATTCATGGAAGTTTAGAATAAGTTAAAATTGGAAAAAAAAAAAAAAGAAAGAAAAAGAAAAAGGGAAATGTTTTTATCATTCCGGGTATTTGCCAACTCACCTCTTTGTGGGTTCAAAATTACTAGCAACTCCTCTATGCGTTTAGTAAATTATATAAACCTCTCCTTGCGAACAAAATTTGATAACGACATCCAAAAAATTAGTTGAGCTGCATAATGTATCCTCGTTTCTTGCTTAGTGTTTGAACTAAACCACCTTTAGTAATAACTACAATAAAAAATAAAAATAAAAATAACTACAATAACTACCTTATTTGCGACTACAAATAGTAATTATTATTGATAATAGTTTAGTTTATATATACTTAGATGCTAAAAGCAAGGTATAAAATCCTATTACTGGGGGTGGTAAGGACTAGGTAACATAGTAATTCCGCAGGAAAGTTGTTGGTAATTTTAAACCACGAGGAAGAATTGATAAATACCACGTTTTGGAAGGGAAGTAGATGTAAATTGTAATTAACCCAAATTCTTATTATGATATTATCTCCATTGGAGAATTTTATAATTAATATCATCATCATTTGAAGTTATGATTTTAAAACTAATCAGAAAGTTATTAGAATCCTTCGCCCTGATTACTTACTTGTAAGTTAATAAAAACTCATCTTTAATAAAACTTCATCCCCAATAAATCTTGTTAAATATTTCAAATTATTTACCAAACTTTCAAACATTCTATAGAAAATTTTAATAAAAAAATTACACGCTGATTCAAACACCAGTATTCAATGTACTAGAAGAATTTCAACAATTACATTGAATAGTTTCCACATAAACGATTATGACTCAGGTTTCTTAGGATCTACAGAAGGATTATGACTCAGGTGGTTCTAGTTGACAATCAATAAATGTACGGATAGATTGGCTCACTTCACAATCGACTTTCTAGGTTTTATCATATTAGAATTGTTGTGATGGTTGATCAACGGTAAGGAATTATAGTAATTATTATACATAAAAAAGAGAAAAAATGATTGTACTCCATGAACATACTTCTACTATAAAAAAAGTTGCAAAATGCCTAACCGGGATCATACAACCGAAAATGGTAACTAATTAATGAAAATAATCAAACTATTCAATTTGTCATTTCACATCTAGCAGCCTAGATTACTGAAAATTCAATTAATCAATGAACCCAATATGAAGATTTTCAGCAGGGCCACCTTCTGTTTAGCTATATCAGCAACTACTCATCAGTAAGGTAAAAATCAAATTCTCCAGCAATAAGAAGACACAGCTCACAATTTCAACAGCAACTATATATGGATAGACCTATGAAATTCTAACAAACAATGCTCCAAATTCTAGATTAACAAAAGGCTTCCAGTTTCAAATTTTGAACTAGATGAAAAGAGGCTTACGACTGATTCAGCCACATCAGAAATCAAGTTGTGAGCTTCCAGCATGCCCATAAATCCCATTAAAAATAACTACAGAATGTGAATGACTTTACAGAATACTCATTGTACCTTGAATAAAATACAATAATGGAGAAGAACCTCGAAGACTTTCACTGAAAAGTTCTGCAGAACATGGTGTGGAATCAATTCACAGCAACTAGAGTCGGGAGGCGATGGGACAAAGATATTTTTTAGGCAAACTAAACAGTCAAATTACCGGAACACAAAATACAAAATCAATTTAACTCAATTAGTAATCATCATTGAGCATTAAAAAATTGTCAACATAGTCAAAACCCAAAACTGAACTGCCACAGCTTCAACCCAGGAACTAGTAACACTATGGGATAACAAAAGAAAAAAAAATAAAATCAAGGTTCCGTACATTCGTTCATGCTTCATTTACTTCTCAGACGAGTTTGGTCCTCTCTTCTTTCCAAAGCCAACAACTGCAAGCAGTACATAAAAGCAACATCCATGTCATATATCACAATAATGCTTCAAAATACCGCAGTTAAGTAGCAATACAATTACACAATAACACATTAGCTACACTAAACAGCTTCAACAGAAAACTTTTCAGCAAATCAAGTTAACATCATTGAATCAAAGACAAGGATCCCCAACCCCCAAAAGAAAAATTAGAAAAAATCCCAGATGATAAAAATTGATTTGTACAAGATTCCTAAACGAACTAAATCACAAGATATAAATTTAACTAAACAGCTATCTGCCAACGGAAGATTAATGGCTTCGGCAACACCCCTCCCGCGCCCCCCCAAACACACAAAAGTGTCAAGGTGGGAAAATTAGTGTTACCTGCTGTGACGAAACGGCGGTTGTATTGCATACGCTTGTGTGCTCGGCCTCGTGGCTTCTTCTTCTTGTCCTGCTTCGCCACCTTCGGCGTCTGCCCTCTGACCTTTCCAGCACGTGCCAATGATCCGTGAACCTTACCTGAAAAAAATTTCCCCCATCAAACCGCAATTAATCGGATTCAATCACTAACCAGCAGGTCACAGATCAAAATTACCCATTATTGATTGGTCTTTTTCTGAACGGCCGAGAGAGCTTCAAAGGGGCTTCTGATGAAGGGAGCGAATTGTGCTTAGGATCAGAGTATTCTAGGGTTTGGGTTTTTGAAATCTTTTATAGGTTTTCTAAATGGGCTACAAAAATAAACTTCAAAGTTGGGCCTTCAACAAAAGAAAGTCTTATTGGGTTAAATTTTAATAGCCGAAAAGTTCGGAAGTTTCGGTGCAAGAGGCATCGTCTTTTTTCTTCTTTATGGATGGCTTATGCAAGAAGCATTGTCCAATGTCCATTAACAGACTATTTTTCACTTTCTATTTCCTGTTCTTCTTCAATTTTAAGTAAAACAATAATTATGTTTACGAGCACCATACAAACACGATTCATCAATTTTTCATCTCCCAATTGATGCATAGGATTAAGATACTTATTGGCTCCCTAATAGCCTCATAATTAAATCCATTTTTAATGATTGGTTTATTTATCCTTATCTTTGGGAACACCTTTCCAAATTAATAAACTATTTCGCGCAAGGATTTTAGAAACCGAGTATCATAGAGAGCATAGAAAATCAACTCATTATAGCGATAAGCAAGGGCGACTCTAAACCCAAACATGTGGGGTCAGTTGAACCCACTCAAAAATATGTGTGTGTATGTATATATTGTCATGCATAAATTTACTTTTTAATAGCTTATATATGTATTTGACCCCATATTTAAGTTTTCAAAATATTTAATTAACCCCAATTTTTTTAGATACAATATATATAATATGTGTGTGTGTGTGTATATATATATATTCATAAGCACATACATATGTACAATCACAATATATGTACATATATAAATACCTCAAATTTATGCAAAATCATAATAAACTTCAATTTTGAACAATATCCATTCCACTTCAAAAAATATTTCATCAAATATATCGTTTTTTCTCCTTCAAGTTGTCATTTGTTTAGTTATTGTTGGCAGCCAGATTGTAATATTCTTTGGTGGTCTGATATTATCGATATTATTTTTGTTGGAAAGCCCACATCCTAAGCTTTTTGTATCCACTTGAATTCATGTAATTCGATTTTTCAATAATTTACTATGAAATTTTTAAATTTTGTATTATTTAAGTCATAAATATTGCAATTTATTTATATTTTCTTAAAAATCATGCTATATTTTTTTTTTGTTTTTGTTTCTATTATGATTAAGCATTAGTTTTTCTTTATCTTATAAATTCTTTAGGATTTCTATAGTTAATGTATTTGGGTTATTATGAAATTTTAAAAATTTCAAACTATGTAAACAATGAAGATTTTCATATAATGTTAATTTTTTTATATCAAAAGAATGAAATTTGGTTAAACTTAATACATGTGTTTAATTGGAGTTTCATGTTTCAATTTCATATGGGTAACTTTGACTGTTTTTGGTAAAACTATTAGTAATAAGAAATATTAAGAATTATTATTTAGTATAAAAAACATAGCAATATTAAAAATATTGTAAAAGAATTGAGTAAATATTTTAGTTTTTAATAATAGATTTTCTATTAATAGTTAATTTTTTACCTCAGTGACTAATATTTCTGAAGGCGCTACTGTTGATGAACAAATGAATCTTTTGTTAGAATTCACACACCTCCATGTCATAAGTCAGTTTGCCCTATAAACATCTTGGGCTAGCGACTAGAAGATTGGGGCACATATTAAAGTTTAAACACTTATAAACAACGTAACCATGGAGTCTCAAGTCTAATGACTGATTATATGTACTATCTTAACCTGGAGGATTTCCATTACTGGCAACCCACTATGGCTATCTTATAAATTCTCTAATTGAAGTCTTCAAAAAACTTGTTCTCAAACAAGCACTCATTGGTGTGTACTGATGTCTCTGCATTGTTTTTGCCTATAAAACGAGACAAATCGCAGGTCTTTGGAGCATGCATAGTCAATGCAAGTTTGTTTGAATCTAAAATGTTCTTGTATCATAGATTTTATAACTTGAAATATTCTGAGATTACAACCATAGAAACTTTTTTCATGATCACATTGTATGCGTGGCCAAGTCCCACAGTCCATCATGATCTCAAGGACTTTATCTAAATACACAATAATATAGTACGCATAAGATGAAGGTGGTCATTTACAAACATATTAATGAAATAAGATTATATTACAAAGGAGTAGTTTATGAGCCAATTCAATTAGCTTGTTAGGTACTAATCCAACATATTTTTTTAGGATTTTCCATTGGATATGGTCTTCGGAATAATCTTCTAACGCATTTTTCATTGGGAAATCCCTAGAAAAATTTTGTTGGAAATCTGTTGGAAAATCCGTCGAAAAATTTGTTGAAAAATCTGTTGAGAAAGGCTTCAGTTGAGCACTTTTCTGACAACTTTCGTTTATCAAGAAATTTGTCGAAAATTCTGAATTAGTGCTGCTTGTGCCTCAACTATTAACTAGTGATAATTACTGGTTGCGGAGTTGTGTTATGGTGATAGCACTTCTAACTAAGAACAAACTAGGATTTATCAGTGGTTGTCTCCCTAAGCCGATGGTACAAATGTTGTTCTTCTTCATTCATGGCCTTGCAACAATATTATGGTAATATCCTTGATTATGAATGTTGTTTTAAAAGAGATATCTGCTAGTATCATTTTTCTAAATCTACATATGAGATTTGCAAGGATCTTAAGGAACGTTTCCAAGGCATAGTGCACGCCGCATCTTTGAGTTGCTTAGAGATTTGATTCAATGTGTCTAAAATCAATAGACTTTTAGTGTGCATTTTACCATGTTGAGATCACTTTGGGAAGAGATCACTAGTTTTTGTCTTGCTTATACTGGCAATAGTTGCCCTTGTGGGGCTACAAAGGCTTTAAATCAATATTTTCGATAAGAGTATGCTTTGGCATTCCTCATGGGATTAAATGTAATTTTTCTCAAATGTGAAGTTAGATCTTCTCATGATCCTTTTTCAAAGTATCTAAACATTTGTAAGAAGGATGATCCAATTTAGGAAGCCAAGTTGCTAAGCATTTCATTCAATAATCTGGGATTGACCCATACTCTTCTGTTGCTAAATTGATCAGCATCAAAATGTTACTTCTTGTTGTTGTAAAAAAGAATTGGTTCTTGACACAATTGGGATATGAATAATGCTTTTCTAGATGGAGATTCTTTTAGGAGGTTTATATGTACATTCCTTTCGGATATGGATCTCATCACATTGCCAACTCAAAAAATTGTTTATCACTTGCACAAGTCTATCTATGGCCTTCAACAGACCTCTTGCTAATGGTTCGCAAACTTTTCTAATGCTCTTTTAGAGTTTGGTTTGCACAATTGAAATGTCATTACACTTTTTTTCTTTTTTAATTGCAGGACATGATTCTTCATTTCTTGTTTTATTGGCATATGCTAATTGTATTGTGATTGCAAGTCCTAATGCTAATGACATTGCTTCATTTCTTCATGTCACATTCAAATTGAAGGATTTGGGTTCCTTAAGCTACTTTTTTGGTCTAGAAATGGTGAGAAATCACACTGGCATTTTTCTCTCCTGGCATCACTATGTTTGCAATCACAATCTTGGCATCACTATGTTTGCAATTAGATTGTGATTTCTTGGCTAGCAATCTTTTGGAAAACTCCCATGGATCCCCAATTCAAACTAAGCAATTCATACATTGTTGTCTTAGATGAATCCCATTCAATTTCGATACCTAGTTGGTCATTTGATTTAGCTCATGTGATCTCATATAGCTATTAGCTTCGCCATCCATTGCCTCGTCAATTTATTGTTGCTCCCAGACTACAACACTTATAAGTTATTCATCATCTTCTTTGTAGTTATAGACATAATAGAGGCATATCCTAATGCAGACTCGGTTCTTGTGGAGATACGAGAGCGATCCATTGTCGGATATTATGTTTTTCTTGATTCTTTACTGGTTTCCTAGTTATTTTTTGTTCTTCACTATTTTGTGCAAAGGTGAGAAGCAATCCATTGTTTCTTGCTCTTCAATTGAAGCAAATTATTGAACCCTAGCTGCCACCAGCTATATAATAGTTTGGCTACATCAATTACTTCATAATTTTCATGTCACACGCGTAGCTCCGGCACTCATCTTTTGTGACAATCAAGTGTAGTTCCTATTGCATCTAACCCCATATTCCATGAACACACCAAAATATTAAATTGACCTTCATTTAATATGCAAAAAAGTCTCAAATATCTCCATCAAGCTTTTTTTGTGTCTACTCACCAGCATATTCACAAAGCCCTTTACTGTTCCTCTTTTTCGTGGTTTCTCTCCAAGATGGTCATCCACGATATCGTATGTCTATGTTCTTGAGGGGAGATTCTAGAGTATCATATATCTAGTTTGTATTTTACTTGACCTTTGTACGTGCGTTTGGGAGTTTTTTTCACATGCATGCAAGCCCACTGTAGTCGTACACATTAGCTTACTGTTATTTCAGTTAGTTAGGCCGTCAGAAAGTCACATATTTTTAGTTACCACAACCTCCATTATACTTGTATACATGCTTCATTTTTTTTAACTAAATAAATATAGGCACTTTAATTTAGCTTCCTCTCTTAATTTGTGATATTTTAGTTGCTCTTTCTAGTTTTAATAAGAAGGCATACTGAACTATTGTATAAAGTCTAAGATATAAACTCTTTTTCATGCGTTAATTGGCGCTCATATAGTTTGTTCACTAGCTATGAGCATATTTGTGCAAAGCAGTTTATGATTTGAGATGTTGAACAAATATTTTGCAAGTGATGGGTTTCTTATAAGTTGGATCATTAAAAACAAGAGTGTATTTCTAGAAGTTTGTTTCAGGACAAAATCTAAATCAAGGATTGAATAGGAAACCGACGAGGCTCTTGACTCTTGAATGTAACTAACGACGATCTTGAGCAATTTTTTGAATAAATTTCTGGGTGTTTTTAGGGTTTCTTAGGGTAATTAGTACTTCATGCTTCTTTTTTCCCTTTTTGGGGTATTTATAATTGCCTAAATAGGGTTTTAGTTAAGTTAATGGACTTTTTAGTTGGTTTATTTGACTAAGATTTTCCCTATTCTATCTGTATTTTAGTTAGGATATACTGCTTATAATTAATAACTCTTTTGCGATATTATATGTTTGCCCTTAAGCAACGAAATGGGTATATCATATATTCTCCTACTTTCAATTTGATTCGTAGATTCGAAACAAGAGTAAATACAAATTTTATGATTTTATTTTTGTAGGTGTGTGCATTTATGTTTATTTATTTAGCATTGTATAAATGTCTATAGTGTAATAGTTCATACCATTTATTGCTCATGACTATCTACATGGGTTCCCAACGTAAGCATTTTGCTTGTTTTTTTCTTCTATTTTCATGTTTTTGTGTGACGGTCCTCTTTAAAGTTGCATAGTCTTTGGTGGAGTTGTTCATTTCTTCTTTGAGTGAGAATGAGTTCAAGTGAGGAAAGGATGGAGAGATACTCCAGTTAGGAAGAGGGTTTTCAAGATATTTGGGGTGTTGTCAACGTCGGGGGGCTAGTGGTGGCATTGGTTGCCGGTGTTGGT
>JACFYI010000890.1:522515-541670 GCA_014898755.1 Handroanthus guayacan | reverse complement strand
ACAATTTCAGCTCATGGTTCTAACTTACTGACTGATGTAGCCGTAATATTTTCAGCTCATGCAACAATTTCATTGGCTAATATTTTCTGCAGATGATGATGTCAAAGAAAGATGTTGGGGTGTGTTATATGTTGGCCTCTATGGTGAATACAAATGGGATGAAACTGATGATGATATCTGCTGTATTGAGTGTAAAGTATGTTGGACATTGAAATAAGAGAGAGATGTTTTGAAAAGGCAATCTTAATCCCACATTGGAAATAAAATAAAAGCAGAGCCTCTTTATTAACAAGGACCCTTGTTAGGCTTCTAATTAAATAATTAAAATCTTTGGAGAGAATTGAGTGTATATATATATATTTAATAATCAAAGACTTAGCACTTAACACTTAGCCACGTGCGCGACGTGAAATTCAAATTATTTTTTTAATTCGAAGATTGAGTACATACGTAATTCATTTTTTTTTTCTAGAAACATCATGACTACTTTCATAGTAAAACATCAACAAACACATAGTCTCGTACCAATTTTTAGCTCATTCAAATGGCTTAATAGCTCAATTAACTGAAAATACAAAAACAAAACAAAGTAACAAAATGAAAATCCAACTGAAAATTGAACGTTGCTGCCAAAAGGTTACAGATTACATGGACAAAAAATTTGGCTCATAAAAAACTAGTCCTTGCTCCCATCAGATTTCTTGGTATAAATCAGTTTCCGAGTTGACAAAATAAACTTAACCATGACTTAAAACTTGCAAAATGATCAGTCCACATATGAAATCATGAAATTACAATAAAATATCACCATCAAATTCTCTTTCTCAATGACCTTTCCCTTATATTCTTGAGCACTTCATCTATCGATGGCTTTCTTGATCTTTTTTGTATTGTATTGCTAGCAGTTGATGATGTAGCACCTTGAGACAGAATAAATGAAACACCTTGAGCACCACTGTGAGAAGCAGTACATGTACCAGTCGGGAGAGCAGCCTGGGGGGCAACAGCTTGAGGGGTAGATGCTTGATTTGCTGGACCCGTGAGATTTGAATTTCTTCTTCCTTTATATATATGCCCTCTTCCACCACTTGGGACAACTCTTTCAACTGTTACAGCTCTTTCAACTCGTGATTCTTGTATTGGTATAGAATCACTATGTGATGGTTCTGCACTAGTGGGCTAAAAAAGTGAAAAAAAAAATAAATTATCGAATGATTACATCAAATATATACATAATATAACATTAAAAGATATAACTAGCAAACTGATCACCTTGTTCAACTTAAAATTTGGATGTCTTGGATTAGTACATGTTGCCTTGTTGTGCCCAAGTTGTAAACAATTTTTGTAAGTATGAGTCAATCCCTTTCTATATGAACTACTTTGCTGCTCATCTGCACCTTTTCTTCTCATCTTCTTTGGCCTTTCCGGGTTTTTTGTTAAAATTAGGAGGCAACATAGGAGGATAAAAAGTCTTGATGTAATCCCTTGAATCAGGAACTCTATGTAATATGAATTTATAAGCCTTCAAATACATCTCTTTCTTCAAGTAGGGATTAACATAATCCTCAACTTTGTACCTCCTATCACATATTGAAACCCAAGCAAGCGGGCAAAGATATCCAGTTAACTGAAATACACCACAAGTGCATTCCCTTTTTCTCAAATCAACCACATATCTCCCCCGACCCATGTGTTCCACCTCAAACTCATCATTTCCATACCAAGTTTGAAAACATATCCTACCAAACTCATTCACTTTATTTATTTTTTTCATTATATTAGGACAAATGACACCATCATATTTCTCTATTCTAAGCCTTTTTACTTGAATTCTCTTAGTAAGTCTATTTCTAATCCACTCAAACATGCTTTTAATGGGCAATTCCCTAGCATCCAATATGAAATTATTAAAAGATTCACACAAATTATTTACCATCACATCAGATTTATATGTGGTTTTGAAATGAGACCTTGCCCAGTGGCATGTTGGGACATTCCTCAACCATTGTGAAGCTGTCTCCTGTTCAGCATTAACTTTTGGATTAAATTTTTCAATTTCTTTCATAAAATTTTCAAATTCATTAATATTGCAGGTGGAGGCAACTTTCCAAAACAGATTTTTCAACTCTAAAGAAGTCCATTTTTGTTTGAAATTTTGATACATGTGCCTCACACAGTATCTGTGCTCACAACCAGGAGCTTGTTCTTTAAGGGCTTCAATTAGCCCTTTCTGCCTATCTGATATGAAGGTCCATTTGTATGAGCCATCACCTAAATACTCTAACAACTCAAACACAAACCAAGCCCAAGTTTCCCTGCATTCAACAGCAACCACTGCAAGTGCAATAGGAAATAAATTATCATTCCCATCTCTACCTACAGCACACAACAATTGACCACCATATGGGGTTTTCAGAAAACAACCATCAAGTCCTATTAGTGGTTGACAACCAGCCAAAAAACCTAACCTCATACCAGCAAGACTGAAAAACATTCTATCAAAATGTGTTACCTTTCTCAATATAAGTTTCCTCCTGGATTTCTTGCCCTCACTGTCTCACAATAATCCCAGAGTTGTGCATATTCCATGGCGTCTCTTTCTTTTATTTCCTCCATTGCAACTTTCTTTGCTCTTAGGGCTTTCCAGTAGCTTACTTCAACCCCACGCTTTCTAAGTATTGATTTTTTTAATTTCTCAATAGGGACATCTTGATTATCCCTGATAGCATTTTGTAGCCTCTGGCCCAAATATTTAGATATGGCATGCTTGTTCTCTCTTGGCCTTGAACGAGTGTGCTCTCCCTTTATTGTTTTCACCTAGGGCATAACAAAGAAAAAATGATTATTGCCAAAAGTAAACACGTGGATAATTAGAAAATAAAGTGGTAATTAATGCAAATAAACTAAAGCAATGAGTCATACCATAAAGACTGGCCCACCCTGAACGACAGATGCATGAATTCTATATTTGCAATTTTCATGTGCACAAATGGCCGTAACTCTATTTCTTTCATTCTTTTCATATTCAAACTGATACCCATGCCTTACACTCCAGTCTTTGAAGGCCTTTCTGTATACATCCACATTGGCAAATTTCAAGCACTCTTTCATTTCAAAACTCTTCATATTTTGACCATCAATGAACTGAGGATGTCTTAGGACCTCATCATCTGAACCGGGGGCTTTTTCAATATCTTCATCATTCTCAAGATCACTGAACCACTCGCCTTCATTAATATCTTGAGGCAGATTGTCGGCCTGCGTCATGTTTAATGGCCTCGTTTCTCTTCTTCCCATCATTTTCAATTTTTTTATAAGTTCTTCTTTGTTGGCACCACTTGATAGAAATATATCATCATCTGAAGAGCCCTCAATGTCATGTAAAGCTTCACTTGGAGCATCAGATTTGGTGTCCTGATTTGTGTGAGGCTCACCGTCAGTATGAAAATCTTCATCAGAAGAGTCATCAAATTCAGAAGATGACTTTGCCATGTTCCTTTCTGATAGACCTCTCTTGATTCCTGTAAGTTCACCTTCAATAGTATAATTTGTTTCATTTCTAACCTCAGAGGCTCCATGATCAACAAAGTAAGAAAAGTATGAGCCAAACAATTGGTTATTCCCATCATTCTCATTTCCAAAAACTTCATCAGTAGCACTAATCCCAGTAATACCTTTTTCAACAGATCTGACCATAGTATTTGGTTGTCTGTAAATGAAGACATCTTCATTGGCTACTACAGTATTAACTTCATTAGCCCTAACATCTTCATTGCTTGCCCCAGAAAGTACCTCACTAGCTTTCTCAATCCCCGCTTCACCACGAGTGAAATCATCATCAAAAGTAATGTCTTGCAATAACTGAGATATTTCTGAATTGTCTTCGTTCATTCTGTACCAAAAAATGTACATAATATTTTATTATTTTTATAATAATAAAAATAAAATAAATGAAAAATAATTAAATAACTCTAAAGCTACAGTAAATTCAAAATATTAAAATATTCAAAATGGGACGACACACAGTCAAAAATTCAAAATGAGACCAACCCCACAAATGCTAAATCATTCTCTTTTCTATATAACGCAGAAAAGAGAAAGAGTTGTTTCAGTATGGGACCAAGCCATCAGAGCATATCAGAGAAAGAAGATATGTTCCAAAGTCTATACCAACCACAAACTTCAAACGTAATATAGATCCAAAATCAGAAACACAAGAAAAACCAAAAAGAAAAAGACCTCAGAGATGCAAACCTTGAAATTGTGCATTGACCCCCGCATCTACTCCTTGCTCCTTGCTTCCTTAAGGTCTTTTTTGCTGGTTTTTAAAGGTTTTTGATCGAATGGAATTGGAAGCCCTAATTTTTACAGAGTTAGAGCTTTTTGAAAGCTGTAAAAAAAAAAATGAACAGGGGCTGTGGAAACTGAAGGCTGCTCAATTTCGTACATGGGCATTTTCGTCAAAATACCATTGGTAAAAAAGTAAAAGGCTGTAGAGGGCTATGGGCAAAACAAAATTTATGATGAGGGGGGTTTTTGCAAATATTTAAATTAAGGGGGGATTTTTGCCAATTAAATTTTTCACAGGGGGTTTTTGCTATTTGCTCATAAGAATTTTATTGCATTCTACAGGGATAAAAGTAACTATGCCATGAAAAAAGTTCCAAAAGAATAAAGAAAATAAAGAAAAAGAAAATACAACTTTTGTGTACTGTTAAATGGATCAAGCCCTGGAGCATATCTAATTAACCGTACAAATCGTAAAATACTATTACGAAGAAAATAAAGAAAAAGAAAAATTGAAATGATGCAGAAACTCACCAGGAAATGGAGAAATTCGCCCGAGGACGTAGATGGCGACAATTACTCTCTTCCTACTCGCGATGATTCCCGTCCCCTTGACACCCAAGGTCTTCATCTCAGTGGATTTGTGTTTTTGTATTATTCGTTGGGGTTTTGAGTGTATAATGGAAATGGAAAAAGATTCAGTTGCATATATGTATGTATGGTGTATGATATGTATGTATATGCAGAGCAGGAGGAATTGGTTCGATCGTTGGAAAAGAGTCAAGCTCAACAGTCTCGTCTATGGAGGGTATGTGATTAGGGCACATACTATAACATTTCTTTTGTATTCTTTTAGCTCTTCTAATTGATGCGGTAGATTTCTTCTTTTCTTTTTTGGATGAGGCTGGATTAATTTTCAATAATTTATTTTTCCCACTAATGGTTACTGATTATGTTTATTTTCTTGCAGAGTGTGTTTGCTGGGCTGGTTTTGTGCTACATGGTCTTCCTTATTTACTCAATCTATCAACAGGCTTATTATCCCTGGGAATTGGTATATTTTCTGTATTGGCATATTCTCATGCTGCACTTCTAAGTTCTATGATTATTTATTTTTCAAAATCTGATAGTTATATGTGCATGTGTATATGAAGTTCTGAACAGACTTAGGTATGTTGATAGTTCTTCACTTCTTCTTGCTCTATCTATACGAGGACGATAGTGTGGCAGTATAAAAGTGATATTTAAGCTCCATTCAGTAGCATCACATCACTAAATTGGAATGAAAAATTGAGTTTTTTCCCCCTTTCTTTTCACAACATTTAGGTGGATTGTTTCAGGGTTCTTATATTAAGGGATAAATTTTCAGTGCTAAATATGATGTAAACAAGCTTTTAAGATGGGCATATATCATTTTTAAGAGTATGGGGATTAATTGTGATAATTGAGTCTTTGATGAGATGTCACATTAGTTTTCATTGCAGTTCATTAATATATGGCACTAACCTGAACTGACATCACCCTTTGTTTGATAATGGATAAGGATTTGCTCATATAGATGATATATTCCCCTTTTCCTTCTGTTGGCAGTCCAGTTGAAGAGATGGTTGAGCGAAAAAAATGGGAAGATTAAGTTGTCCTCATTTATTTACAGAACAATTTTTAGGATCAATCTTATGATGACTTCCTTTTTGCGGATGAGTGAACGCAAAATATATGAATTCATTGAACTAAAATAATGGGAAATGGACTGCATTTTTGGCCATAGTGCGGATTATTGTGCTCATGTTTTTCATTTCCATCTCATGCGCAGCGGTATCATGCTTACTTCATGCATGAGGTTGATTCGAGGAACATTGTAGCTGCAGGTTAGTTTCTTTGTCTTCCATATTTGTTTCGGTTCTTTGGAGATGTTTATATTCTGTGTAATCTATGATAAGAATGTGGCTCCATTTGCTTATTTACTGTTTGGTTATGTTCATGAGTTTAGCTTTCTTGTGGAGTTACACATTGGCTACATTGTCCTGTTTAGTGCCTGTCTTCTGTAGGTTGCTTCTTCTTCTGTGCTAAACTTACGAGGCCCATGAGAACATTGGATAAACATTCGTAAAACATTGATAAACCACTTGGATTAGGAATATGGTAGCTTAATGAATTTACCTGTTAACTTTTTGATCTGGATAAACAATTTGGCATTTGTTGTCCTACGACGTAGTGATGGGCATGGCGAGTGCATTAGCACAGCCTCATTTCTGCAAGTATGGAAGTTTTTGCTTCCATGATTACCTACAATGGCTAACCACCATCGGAGATAAGGCCATTTAGTGAAAATTGATGATATTGATGTATCTTATTTTTGTATTATTATTATTATCATTTTTTGTAACCATTTTGAGATCTTCTACGACAAGATTATGACCTAAAATGTTGCAGATGCGGCAGCTGTTCTTGTATGCTTAATGGTCATAACTGGCTTGATGCAAAACTCAAGACGTCATCGCCTTTGGCTATGGTACTCTTTCGTCCCCAGTACATTATTAGCAGTCTTCTGGTTGCATCACATGCTGAGGTAAGCTGTTAGGTTTGGTAATGCGAATTCCATTTGCAGAACAATCGGCTGTTTTGGATCAGAAATTTCTTAATGAAAATTCATTTAGCATATATTACAATCAGTGGAAATGGATTTTAATTATGTGCAACATCATTATTAACTTACAAGAGTAATATCATTATTATGATCAATTTTGTCCCTGAAGTAATTTCATCCTATCTGATCTCAGTCATTCTTTCCGAACTAGGCATTTGAACAAAAATTTCATAGGCCTTATTCATCAACACTTAAAAGAGCCTTATGCTAGAATTAGAGAGCACGAGAGACAGCATTTGGTGTTGTCTGCCATTCCAGTTTCTCTCACCCAGATTATACGCCTTTTGCAGATTGGCGAAGTTTAGATGGGACATCATGTGGCTTCCTGTCGCACCGCTGGGGTAAAGCCTAGTTTAGACTTTTCTTGTCCATGTGTGGTTAAGGTAATTTGCATAGTTAATGTTGCTAATTGAAGCATCCCCTTCAAAATTGCAGAGGAGCTGGAATCTGCCTTTATGTGGACCATTTACTCAATGAATCATCTGAAGAAGTCAGGAAACTTCGCGGATATATGTATGCGTACAAGGCTTATTGATGATTTTTGGCTAGATAAAACAACTGAAAACAGATATCGCATGTACAGCAGTTGCCACTATTTCTAGGGATATATTAAACTCCGTAGATAAATATGTTTTCGTTTGAGATCAATGCATGTTTTAGATGAAGACAATAACTCAGTCATACACGATAAAAATTGAAGTATATTGTGGCCTAGTGTCCACGTTATTGGTTGTGACATGAATGCTGTAACAAATTGCCAGAATGCGAATGAGATTTGTTCAAAGAACTTGCGAGGAACATTAGAGCCCGAAAGGTCCTCATTCGTCAAATATTGCATTTGGAACTAGTTAGTAATGTAAATAAATATCAATTCTGAGCCAGCTTATGTGTGAATGAATTTCAAGGCTTAACCACAAGCTCACCGTGTCAGTACAATAACTGTCCGTTCATGCCTTCCAAAACCCCAAGTCCAACACCTGCACAATTTTATTTATTTATTTATTTTATTTCCATTCACTTTACATTACATGTTACATCGCCTGTGTCACAATTTATACACGTGGTTTACAAATAATGCCTACAATCATTTACTTATGATATTAATATTTGAACCCTGCCGAACATAAGTAATTATGGGAATCTTACACCTTTGGTGTTAAAAAATCTTACACCTTCCATTTAAGAAGAACAAATTCAGCAGAATAAAATGAAAATGAGTATGATTATATATCACCACATTTCAGAAAGCTGATTAAATTGAAACTGCAAAGATCCAGGGATCGGAAGTTCAGGCAAATTGACTGAAGCTATTGGACCTGATTAAAGACGCTCTACGGTACAAAAATGTCTCAGTAAACTATGCAGTCTTATAATACTGAAAACTGGCAAAAGAAAAAACTAACTTTTTCATCAATCTCTCACTATAGTTTAATCCTCGTCCTCAATTATCTTGGTACCGAGCCCCTTCAGCCCTTCTGGTGGGATTTCTGCTACAGTGACGAGAGAATAGAGCTCTTCCTTTGCATCCTCGTCGTCATTCCTCTTGCGAGCAATTCGAACTCTGACCCGTCTTGGAACACTTCTAATGCCTCTGCTCCAGACGTACTTGTTTAGCTTCACGTCTACTCTCACATCTGTGGTACCCATTGCTTTCTGAGCAAATTTTCTGATCTCTTTGATGGCTTTAGGAGCCTTCTTCTTGAAGGTGCTATCCACCACAAAAGTAGATCATATCAGTTAGAAACTCGTTTCAAATCTACAGTCATGTTACTGCATATAGTAAAACATCATACGACAAGAATTGCAATTTTTTATGAATATGCAAGATCATAAAATGAGCTGACATTATATAATTTGAAAAATAATAATGTGATACATGTTTAATCTAAAACATTCCTCACTTTCAAATCTTTGGGTCGAATAACACAAATAGATAAGCATTGTATCTACAAAAGGAGTAAGAACAAATAAGTCGAGACTCCCTCAAAACATATTTTATCATTTCACATTAAAAGTCACTTCTGAGACTGTGGCATGCTGACAATCTCAGAGTGCACATTCACCTTGTATATACTCACAGTAACAACAAAACTGCAACTACCACTTCTAGTAGTCATTGCACATGTATAGAAGAAACGCATCACTGACATGACTAATTGAAGCATAAACTCCATGAGATTACTAGTTTCAGGCTCGATATTTTACGGAGTGGTGACACAACGTACAGAGTTAAGAACCTACAGCTAGCACCCTCGCAAATCTTCATGCTTTTCACCATTGATCTTTACACAGAAAATGAAGTTGAGAAAGTATAATTTCCATTCTGTAAAAGCACTGACGCTGAAATCTCAATTTAACCTACATTTCCCTTCATCTATGTTTCAATCCTCACAGAATATGTTGCTGCTACTTCTCCTATTAGCTACATATCCGTTCAACTCAGGCGCTTAATATTCCTCCATGACTAATCCTCACAGCAATAAGATCAAAGAATTGCAGAGTTCATGCTAGACAACCCAGGCATTTCAATCCCACAAAGGTGCAAAAGCTGCTGTCAACTTATATAATTATCAAACAAAATTAACCGGGTCGAGGAGGAAAACCAAAAAAAAAAAAAAAAAAAGAAGGAAAACAAGAAAGAAAAACGTTAATTGTGTATCTAGAGTTACAGGCATTCTCAACAAAACAAGATTTACACTCAGGATAAGTTATACAAACAATAATAATCAGCTAACCTAAAAATTCTTGAATGATTTGCAGTGCTAAACTTGATTCCTAGGAGAAGGAACAACCCCCTACTAAAAGAACACATTCTTGACCATATTCCCGAAATAAACAAGAAGAATATACATATCAATGGAATGCCAATAAATGAGCGAAGTTAGCCTATAAGATATACCAGCCATGTAACCTCTTGTGGAGGTTTACGGTGTACTCCCGCGTCACAACTTCTTCTTTCCTTCCCTTTGCTTTCTCAACCATTTTCTCTCCCTATCTCTTACTTCTATCACACCTTCATTCACATATATTAAGAAAAACAGCACCAAAACTCATTTTAGTACGAAGACAATGTCAGATCTTGAAACATATGTAAATCTTAAGAGCCAGAGAAGGGGTTTACGGTTTACCTGGGAAGGGTTCGCAGGAAGATGGGGCTGATGATGGGCAGAGCTGCAAAATAAAAGTGAGAGCAAATTAAACCCTAGTGGCATGTATCGTAATTTTTCTGGTCTATTAGAAATTCCGTTGACTACAGGATTTTGATGATGAGAAATATAAATATGTATATATATTTTAAAATGCTGGAGAAAATAAATTATTAAGGGACAGGAAGTTCGTAAATTATAAATTACATAATAAATTTTAATTGATTATTAATGAGAATAAATTGTTAATTTTTATAAAATATTAAGATGCCAAATTGTAGTTTAGTATTACATTTGTGTTACTGATTCTGTTTTCTGAAAAAATATGATTACTTAATAATATATATTTCTTTAATTATTGTTGTCGTTGTTGATGTTGTTGCTTTTTCTTTTTTTTTTTTTTAAATAAATCTACCATTCATAGAGAGTGAAAAATGCGATTCATTAAAAATGCAATTTATCTTCCTCTTATATTGAAACAATAATATTACACTTGAAATTTAAGATATTGGTGATTATTAAACTTTTCTGTTTAAAAATGAAGAACTTTAAATGGGAATGTTATGGTGAAAGATACAGAACGTTTAAAAATTCGATGGAGATTTGATATTATATACTTAATCGTAACATGTAATAGTATACTATTTCTTTTATTTTCTATTTCCTATTATTGTATCTTTGATTTAATAATATAAATTGTATAAATGTTTAATTAGACAAATAAATTATCTTGGTACTTGTACATTTTCTTTAGTAGCAACTTAGCACATCAAGGCTTTAAGCACGCTTTTGCCCCTTCTATCAAACATATTTATGAATTTAGTTAAAACTCGTAACACAATGGAAGGAACAGTTACAAAGGGTATAATAACTTATTCAATTTTTCTTTTTTCTTTTTTTTTTCTCCCCCCTTCAATCATAATTTGAAGTAGGCCAATCAAGTAGTCATAGACTTAAATCATATTTGAGTGTGACATAAACATATTATCTTAATTATAAACTTCTAATTTCCTATTTGTTGCAAGACTTTAACACCTAATAAATATAAATTTTAAATTTAATGTTTAAAAACTATAATTTATGATTTAATAATAAAGTTTAAAAGGAATAAATCAAATTATAATCGCTAGCAGTTTTTATTTATAAAACATGAATTGTTTATTCATATATATATATATATATTTATTATATTCTGAAAGGGTAATATCGTAGAAGTCTTTTGAAAATATCCATTGTTTGGTCTAATTTAATTTTCTATGTTACATTGCATTGCAAGGGAGTACTACTGGTAAAGTAATTTAGGACAATAGAAGAAGCAGGACTACTCCGATTTCTGATGTAGTTATTGAACAAGGGTCACAACCCGCACAATCACAAATGACCCAAAGTTAGAATTCTTGGTTTAAATACGGTGTTCTGAAATTGCTAGCTCAATTTTTTTGTCAAAATATGGTTTGTTGTCTAATTGACAAACAATCATTTCTATTGTGATTAACAAACAATTATGTGCTTTGGTATTTTTCACAGACAACTTTGATTGTTTTTCTGGGATTAGTGTTAGCCCGTGATGCAGCGGTGAAATTGAGAATAACCTGTTGGCATTTTTCGGATTTTGTAGTGCTAAAGTTATACTTTAGATAAGCATTCACCATGGCTAATTTTAGTTTTTAAAACAGTGAAAATTTTGTAGGTTTTTGTGGAAGCTATGAATTATATTTTTATTTGTTAAGCTGGTGCCATGATCATGTTTAGTTCAATGTTTCATAGAATTGGGTGCTGCTCAACAATTTGTATTATATTCATGCATGCAAGATTGATGTAACAAACTTAAAAGATTCTAGAGTGAAACCATGGAGAAACTTCAACTTTTATTGAAAGTTGAAACTGAAAAAATTGAAAAGAGAGAATACAACGATGATCTCTGCATGAGGTTGATGACTTCTGTATATAATAGTAGCAAGGTGTTAACTTCAAGAAGCAGTTGTGTAATTAACTGCACGATGGAGTAATGCAATTCTTGATGGAGTTAGTCAAGATTTAAGTTATTGAACTAACGGTCAAGCATTTTGACTATTAAAGTACAAAAAAAAAAAAAAAAAAAAAAAAAAAAAAAAGAAAAAACGTAAATACGACTTAAATAAGAGAAGAAAAAGTGTGCTCTTAAGGTGCCAACTGTGAACTAAAACACAGGCTTCTTCCATGCAATTCCATGGATAAAAGGATTTATATCATGAACTTGAGAGGGTCTGATAATTGAAAAAGTCATGTTGCTCGTAAATATTTTCATGCCAAGCTATGTTCAATGCCTTCAATTACTTTCGTTGATTTTCATTGTGGATTGCATAGTGTTAAAATTAGCATTATCATCCTTAACACAACACTAATTCTTGCTTATTGAGGAGAATATGAGCTGATATTTTGCACCCCAAAAGTAAATCTCATGGATTACTAATGCATCCCTTGCACAATTGGAAATTACCAAGACCTCCCTGGTAAAGAATATTTTATTATTAAGGATAGTTTAGTCTCTGAAAATTCATGACATTTAGGTTGGGTGTAAATTAGGAATTTCAAATATTTTTTGGATGACATCACCAAATTCTATCCGAAACTCTAGCGGTGGAGGAGGTCTATGTAATTTCATAAACTCATAAGAAAGGTTTTGATAATTTTAAAATCATGAAAGAGTGAGTTGGTAAACATCATATCTCAGATGGAAGGTAAATGTAATTAACCCAATATATCTATATCTATTAGATAAATCTTGAATATGATTGGGAAGCTCAGACTACCTAATATTAGAGGGCAAAGTGCAACAAGACTAAATAATTTGAAATTCTTCAAGATTTATCGATATTTAATATTCTATGACAATTTATACAAAAAGAGAATCTATAATTTTGATATAATTTATAAAATTAAACATCATTATAACAATGTTTTCAACATGGTCAGGTGTAAGAATAAGTATAATTATAATTCCATTAAAAATATCGTTTTTTTTTTTTTGTAAAAAATAAATATAATTCGCATGAAAAAAATATATCTATCCCCTTTCCAAGCTAGCGCTTCTGGCCACGGGGTTGGCAGATACATTCTGCTTGCTATTTTCGCTTCTTTCAAGCAAACAAATTAACAAACAGATACTCTGCATTCTTTCACTAGGTTTCAAAAGACAACAAGACTCCAATTTTTGAAGCTCAAGCGAAGTCATCGACATAAACTTTCCTGTTTGCAGTCCAACCAAAAACCCTCGCGCGCATTCAAGTCAATATCATCGTGATGCTTATCCTCCAACCCTGTCTGCCTACTATTGTATCACTATCCCCTTTAATTTCAGGCCAATCAACTAAATACCAGCTCGTGCATGCCAAACCTCTACTTTATACCCGCCTTTCTTCCAGGTTATACACGCATGTGACGCGAGCGAGGACCAAGAATTTGCAGTCCCAGATGGAAATGAGCGATTCTGATGAGGAAATGGAGGATGAAAGTGACGTTTCGTGGCGGGGCGCCGGCTTTGGGGGTCGGGAAGATGGGGAAAAGGATTATGATAGAGACCCTGAGTTCGCTGAGATTCTTGGCTCTTGTCTTGATGATCCGGAAAAAGCGAGGTCCAAAGTAAGTTCATGCTTGTCCGTGAAAACTTCATGGAAGTAGAAAAAGAAAAAGACTTGATACTGGGATCATTTTGTGTCGTTTCCTTGTGTAATTTGGTTCGTGGATTTTGTTTCCCCTACTTTTTCTGTATAATTTCGCTGCTGTGGAGTTGTTTGAGTGAAGAAAAGAATATGCCAAGCAATCTTTGGTAGCTGTTCTTGTCCACGTCGTGACCACAAGTGTGCTCCTGCTTTTGTGTTGTACTCATATTTAATCGGTTTTTGCGTCATTCGTGGCAGATGGAGGACAGGCTGAGAAAGAAGAGGAAAAAGATATTGCATACCAAAACTGGTTCGCCAAATCCAATGAAAGTAACGTTTAGCAAGTAAGCGGACATGCACTCTGGTGCAACATTGGTAGAACTAGAAGAAATTGAAAGTCTCTGCTGATGACTGAAGTAGTTTGTTAGTTTACATACCTATTACAGTTTAGATTCGTTTTCAGGTTGTCTGACACCTCTTATTGTATCCTGCACAGGTAAATGTACAATGACTAACCTTGTTTGCAGTTAAAAAATCTTATATTTCTATTCCATTGACTAATGGCAATATAGCGAATTTTCGTTTCCGGTTCTTTGGGAATTAGAAATAAAGCAACTAGAATGGATCATTTACTTTTGCAGTCTTAGAACATGCACACTTGAGAGGAGGAACTTAGCACCTGCAACGATAACAACACTAGAGTTGATAAACTATAGACTGATCAGATGTAATTGGTTAAAGGATCATCAGAATGTAGGCTAACATTTGTAGCAGTGTCACTAGGATCTGTCTGAAGTTTTACATGCCAATATGATACCAGTGCAGCAAACAATAGCTTTGAGGATGCTTCATTCTCTTTGGCAATCAGCTGTCAGTTCCGTGAGATGTGGTTCTGTGATACATGAATATGCTTGATTAGAGGGCCAACTTATGTTTGACACGATGTGCTGCTTGCTTCCTATAATTTTGTTGCTGTGAGTAGAACCCTCACATCGGTTGTGGGGTATTGTGCTCTGAATATTGCATGTTAATATGAAGTTCTCAATAAGCATTTTACGTAGAGGACTAGAGGTTTATTCTGAATTAGATCTGAGGTATTTATCTTCATACACTTTACGTGGCTGTAGCTTTCGGAATATTTTATTTCCTTTTGTCAGGGAAGGACAAGTGTCTAGCTGATTTTTTTTTTTTTTTTAATTAATGTATAAGAACTTAGAGATCATCTTAGAAGTGCAATAGTTAAATAACCTCTTTGGTTGATCATTTGGCCAGATTTGATTTCTCAAATTCATATATATGGTTTGAGTTCTACAATGCTCCATTGGAGAAAGATATCTCTTTGATCTGTGATGTAAGTAACTTAAGCTTCCCTTCCATTGATTCAGTTGGTAAACTCAGTGTAATAGAATTGAAGATTTCTTGTATTCAGACAATTCGGTCTTGGCACATTGTTGGACGACTTGGTGGGTGCAATTCTATGAACATGCAGGTAAAATGTAATATTCTATAGATGGCAAAACGTAAGGATAGGATTCTATTTCCATAGCCTAAATCATTTTTTCGTCTGTTTTAACAGTTATCACAATCTCCTTTTGACAAACGACCAACTTATGATGCTATTCAAGGAGGAAACGTTACTCCAACCACATTTTACAACATAGGGGACCTTGAGATTCAAGATAACTTAGCTCGAATATGGTAATGTGTTTAACGTTTATAAGGTTTGTTACGGCTTGGATTATCTCCAAAGAATTCGATTTTAAATTCTTATATTTTTTTGCCCATTTATCGACAGGGTGGATATTGGCACTAGCGAGCCTTTACTCCTGGATGTACTGATAAATGCATTGACACAAATAAGCTCGGAGTAAGACACTATCATCTCTTTCCAAAAGATCTCTACTTGTTCTTATGCACTATGGTTTTAGCCTTATAATCTATAGTAACCTGTTTGACTTGAAATTTACAGTTATATTGGAATAAAGCAAGTGATGTTTGGGGGATCTGAATTTGAGACTTGGAGGGAAAACTTGAAAACAGAGGATGCAGGATACAGTGTACACAAGATTTAGGGGATTTCATTTTTATTGCATGATGTAATGTATCTATATATAACTATATTATAGCATGCATGACTGGTAAGATGAAAGCAAAGAAGCTTGTGCTTGTGTAAGAGGTACAAAGGCTTAATTTTATGCTCCAAAGGGGACATTGGTTGTTACTAGATTTTCCAGATCACTCATCCTTGCATTACCCCTGCCCCAAATATGATAGAGTTGAAGCGGTGGTTACTGGAGTCTATTGTCTTATAAATGGTTTTGTTGCATAAGAATCGGAGCTGTCACTAGAGTCAGTGCGGCTTAAGTGAAAATTATAAATTATTAGATTATATGTGTTGTTGATTTGGTGTTGTTGTTGGTAATAATTATCCCTTAAACGGGGAATGTAATAGCAAACAAAGGCATAAACATTGAAAAGATTCACTAAGGTTAGTAGATAAAAGTGATCAGACTAATAATTCAATGATTAATAAATAGTCTTATAATCCAATAACCAATAGTGGATCGTCTTGCCCGAATCACATTAAAACATGATGGAAACACAATAGATAATGCATATGGTTTACATACATCCGTGTTTTTTTCCCTCATTTTTGCATTTCCATCAGAAACCAAAACATAATACTATACATTAAAGGAGCACAGAGAAAGAGAGAGAGATAGAGAGAGAGAGAGAAGAAAAGAAAAGGAGAAGGGAAAATTCTCCAATTAAAATGACTGCACTTTTATTTTGAGACATTGCTTCATTATTGAAGGTTCATGATGCTAAAAGTCATATACACAGGCATCCCTAAAGTCTTTATGCAGGATTTCTATTATTTTATTTTATTTTTTTTTAAGATGGACAATAAATATACAGGAATATACACAGTTCTCTAACAAAACACCTTTTCACTGATAACCCACGTTTCAGTGTTGACGATTTAGTGCTTCATCATGCTCCATCAGTTTGCTGAACTTGACAGGGCAAATACTAACTTCACTGCATCTATTGATTCAACAAGCTTAATCTTTTTCTTAAGGGAATCTCCAGGACCAGCAATGGCAAAAGAATGCAGGCACATGCTATCATCTAAAAATCCCATAAATCGGCTTAAGAGGAAGCTTTAACAGGTAGGTTGCTAGATGGCATCGGAAATCCAAGCATCATTTGTTCCCTCTTTCCACATCCCCCATTTCCATTTCACCCTGGTGCTACGAGCCATACATCTTGAAATAAGGCTGCTGGTGACATTTGAAACGACGTCACGATGGACAAACACTGCCATGTTAGACAGGCCACTGCAATTATCCAATAAAGAGAAAATGGCGGACAGGGTAACCTCAAGATCATTTACAGTTAAATATGCTATAATCTCTTTCAATCCCTTCATTTGAGCCCTTGGTTCTAAGCCTCCAAGGCCAGGATATGTTTCAAACTCAGACCAAACACCAGAAGTCAAAGTGAGAGAGCTAACATTTGGAAAAGCACAAAGCAATAACTCAACAATGGACCTGGAAACTCCAACGGGCACTTCCCACTTTGTTGAGACGGCAGTCAGATTGCTAATAGCTCTGCCAAAAGAAAACGTAGCAAGCAGACTGCGAAGGCCAGTAGACTCAAGACGGAGCTTTTTTAAATGAGAGAATTCTTTCGCTTTGAAGTTGCAAGCACTCTCAAGAGAAAGATTCAAGTCAGATAATAATGGAGTCTCAATCAGAAGTAGTTTTGGCTTGACACATTTAAGTGTGAGCTTGACAAGACTGGGTGCAATTACAGATATAGACATTGGAGCATTAGACAACGTCCAATTACATGTTTTGAGGTGCATGAGATGGATCCTGGGATCTTTAAGTCCTCCAACTCCAATCAAATTGAGCGCTTGAAGCCACGGGAGACAATCATTAACCTTTTCCAAGTTCTCATCATCCAACCTTATGAATTCAAGCGTCAAAGTTGTGAGTTTTGGCATAGGAGTCAAGCCATCAACAGATAACCATGCATTCTTAATCTCTAAGTCAAGGAGGTTAAGACCTGCATATACAGAAAAATCCCATTTCAATTGATTTGCAACCATCTACTCGTTTAGAGTTATAAGCGATGAGCATTTCCAATCCTTGTTAAACACACAAATCAATTGACACGATAGAACAAAGGGTCAAGAAGAGTCATGAATGGTGAGTATAAATCTTGAAATGCTTTGAACTGGAGTAATTAATGTAGAATCACAAAGACCAACAAAAGGCAATTGACTGGACTTTTACCTTGATTAAGTATAACTAATCACTTTACCAATTAAAAAAAAAAAAAAAAAGGGTACAACTACTCACTGAAATAGAATTGAGCAACTCAACGGCTGAACCTTTAGAAAGCGAAGGACCATTTTTCTTTGTAAGTCCAAAATTAAAGTTGTCAGCTTATTTACAAAATTGCAACTTGAAATCCAACTGTTATCCCACCAGGAATCTTAAAAGTTGTCCATAAATTTTTCTCAATGATCTAATTCCATGGTAAACCCGGAATTATGCGTCTAATAGAATATTCTCACAATTTCATGGATACTTAATACCTTCAGGCTTCAGAATACAGCCAAAATACACTCTATACACCAATCCTTCACTCTAATGAAACAGATAAAATTATTATTAGCCGTATACCCAGAATAATTATGCAAGCACGGAAGCAAGTAACTAACAAGAAATGAGAAATGCAGCTCACAATAAGAAGAAAGAAGGGAGAGCACATCGGATCGCCTCCAGCAAGACTGCACCCAAAAATCCGAAATCGAGATTGACCTCAAATCTCCGCAAACTTTCGGCAGCCATACCTTCACGAAATTAACATCGCTCAGGAACAAATCATCCTCCTCGTCCTCAACGTCGTCGTACGCCACAAGGCGCAGCGGCTTCTCGACGCCGATTGAAACGGTCTCCACAATTTTCAATTCGGAAATCAGCTTATTGAAAACTTGCTTGAATGGAGTGATTGAAGACCTGGTTAGAGGACATCGGGACTTGGCGTAGCGAAAGTAAGAGCACTGGAGGTTCACGGATCGGATCTCCGGCGCAAGCGAGTTTAGCGTCTTAGAGGAGACTCGGCAGCGGGCAACGTCGGCGGAGTCAGCGAGGCGGCTGAGGATTTCGAGCAGGAGAGGTGGAGGAAGGTCGTCCATGGAAACTGGCGAGAATCAGCGAACTATCGAAAAGCTTGGAACTTTATATGACACACCCCCTTTGGCCTTTACTTTTGTTTTCTCCCTTTTGGCTTTTAGGATAATTACGTCATTATTTTAGCGTGTGACATAATTATCAAAACGCCTCTTGGGACTCGTTTGCTGATAGGATTATGTGTAATTGATAAAATAAATAATTTATTTTCTTGAATGCATATA
>JACFYI010000890.1:497283-519376 GCA_014898755.1 Handroanthus guayacan | reverse complement strand
CTCCCCATTCTAGTCCCAATGGTGCAAGTCCCTCGCAATGATAGGGATTCCGCTCTCAGTTGCCATCCACATCTCCTCAGCAAATTTGCTTGTTATCTACCCATCTTATCCATAAAATCCGATTGGATGGGTTAATTCCAGCTATAGAGGAATATTAGGTTGTAACCACATTCTTATCTCTATAAGTATGTCAAAGGAAATTAATTCCAGTTATACTTTACAAAAGAAAAGAAAAAGAAAGAAAAAGTCTCAAGTATACTTTGCACTTACTAACTTATTGTCCTCATTTTTAATACTCAAATGCTTTATCTTTAAGTTTTGTTCCAAAGATTTTACTGACTTAAACATTCGCCGTTACTAGGAAAATTGAATGCCTCTAATGTGAAAGTTGCATGAATCAACAAGACTTGAGTACACATCTGAACAAATTGTGAAGAAATACCAGGTAATTATATCCATGGTTCGCCGGAACGGTCGCAGGGGTCGGAACGGAGGCCAGCGTTCCAGTTCTGTTGCATTGTTGCGGAATGGTCACAGTCGACTCTCACATTTTTTGCTTAAAATAATGACAAAATTAAAAAAAAAAAATTTAAAAAATCTTAGAACATGTAAAAACGTTTATTAATGCATATATTAATGATTAAAATAATTTTGAATACTATAAACTAATATAATTTGATAACCTTTGTGAAGACATTACATATCAAATTTTCACAGATTTTTCATTTAATAAAAATTGCACATGCATATGAAAGAAACTATTGTCAACATAATAAATATCAAATTAATATGACAGAAAATTATATAATTAAATAATTATCTGGACCTTTACTTTTCCTAATTACATTTTTCAATATATTTTAATTTACTATAATATATAATGATGTATCAAGATCCATGTGAAGAGACATATAGTTATAAACTAAAAGAAATAATCAAGAAAATAGAACATTAACTCATTTGAAATTGAGTACATAATTTATTTCAAATTAGAAACAAGCTAAGTGGTTCATCATCTGCTACTTTTATTCTCTACACTTATTTACTAGAGCTTGAACAGATTAGCCCTATATATATTATTTGGTGAAGCATATTATATTATTATATTATATATGTCTTATGAGATATAATGAGAATTAATATGGTCTGATTTGTGATTAATATTATAAGAAACAACATATCCATAATAGGGATCATATTATTATTCACAAAATCAATCAATTATTATATCAATATAATTTGTATAAAATCTTCTTTAGATTATATTTAAAGAATCTTCAATTATGGTTAAAAAGTAGCAATATTATTTTCATATAAGAAGGGTTAGGAAAAAAATATTAAGATAATTCTAACAATAAATAATTCTAACAATAATTTAAAATTGAGATAAAAAATATTAATTACTAAACCTATTGACTCACCTGGAAGCTTGAAGTAACAAAACAAGTGCCCGTAAATTAATATGATATTAAAAATTGATTTTATAGAACAACCCAAATACATTTGAAGAAGGCAAGACAAAATGCAAAACGATCTGAGGTATTTAAAGGGATCAATGCAATGCAATCGGCTCCCTTTTCAAACTCATCATAACTTTTTCTAAATTTTATCAAGAACATGACCATAAATATTCCTACTTTTTGACTATAGTAACAATATTCTTGAATATTGCCTGAAAATTTTTCCCTTACATGCTTGATATAGAAATGGGAGTGCCAATGATATACTAACAAACAAATTATCGTTGCTTTTTAGAAAAGTTGCTTTCCAGAAATGTCTTAATTGGTGTGGCAGAACCATGGAAGGAATTTTGCATACTTCAAGCAATATTTTATGATATTCCTCATATTCAGCCTCACCTCTTCGTCTTCTTCTTACAGAAGCAAAACACCAAAGATGCACTCTTCTGCAACGCTCCTTCTCCACCCCTCTTCTTCAATTCCCAATCTCAAAGCGACATCATTAAGCATCATCAACCACCCTACCAGGAAAGCCGTTCTTCTCTCAATAGAAAACACACAGCATAAGCTTTCTCCTCCAAAACCTTTCCTATCCATTCCGTTCCACCGTTTTAGGCCGAAAAAATGGTTCGACATGCCGTTCCGGCCGATTTGATCATATAATGCGACAGAAATGAGAAAAGGCCATTTTGTACCGTCTCAAAAGAACGGCACCCACCGTTCTCGTTCCTATCGGCCATTCCGGCAAAATATCGCCGTTCCAGCGAACCATGACTATATCTTGACAAAATGAAGAATAAAGAGATAAATCTTCATCACATAATCCAAAAAAAGTTATAGCAACAACATCCTATATATATATATATATATTTTTAAAAAGAAGTTACAAAATAAATTACAAGGGAAGTTACATTAGGAATTATGTGGAAGGCAAGGATAAAAATACGACGTTTACAGCAGGAATTATGTGGAAGATAAAGATAAAAATACAAACTTACCCATGAATAGAACTAACAACTAAAAAAAGAAAATAAAATAATTCTCTTTAGCCTCCCTCAAGTTGGAGCTTGGTGACTGTCAACTAAGCCCAACTCGACAAAGAAACATGGAAAAGATAATGTTTGGTAAAAATGTCTTCCAATTGATATTTGGATGAAACATGTTGAGAATTGACAAATCCTTCTATATACTTATCTCAAATAAGGTGGCAATCAATTTCTAAGTGTTTGGTTCTCTCAAACATGTTGAGGATTGAAAAATTGGATTTGCAGTGTGATGAAGATGTCCTTGTTATTACAGTAAAGAAGGATAGGAAAGGATGAATTAAGTTGAAAATCTTTAAGAATATTCGTAATCCAAATCAATTCAATGACAGTAGCAGGAAGGCTTCTATTTGGCATGTGAATATTCTTAAAGGCGAGATACGTTTTATGAATTTGCAAGATTGAAAGAATTGTTCAAAGCTTGAAAGGGGGCGGTCTTTCTACTTTAGGGTGAGAGATTGTCTGTTCTCTCTCTCTCTCTCCTTTATATATATATATATATATATTTTATATTCTTGAAGTTGAATTTTGCTTGTTTAAGTGTAGAAAGGATGTGTTTCAAGGTAACATTTTCTTGAAGGGAGCCCTGAAGTGTTCAAAAAGTAACTTTAAGAGAAGAGGCTGCTTAACAATTTTTAATCTTTATTGATTATTAAAAAATACATTACTCACCCAGATTAGTGCTGTTTTACATTCTTATCAAAATAGCAATAAGATTGTTTTTCAAGAAGAATTACATGTCAAAAGCTAAATCGGGTCAACAACGAAACACCGCCCTCTATATAGTCATATTACAATCAGAGCTATTGAAAGATAAATTATCCACATTAACCACATCGTGGCTTCTTGGAAAATGGTATAAAACTACATCATGAATTGCTTCTAGAAAAATGTTCCAAGAGCTTAATCCTGATCTTATTGAGATGTGCAACAACATCTTTCATGCTAATCCTTTCACCAGGAATTTCAGTGGAGCAATTTAAAGCCACCTCCATTATGGATGACAAGCATTCTAACTTTTCCTTAGAGTTATCCTCTTCTGGGTTCAACAATTTGGGATCCATTACCTTGGTTATGCCATCAGGCAGAACATCCTTCACCCACCTCCTTAGGCTTAAATCACCAGTGAATGCTTCACTACTCGGTTTCGTTCTCGTAAAGACTTCCATTAGCATAATGCCGTAGCTATACACATCACATTTTATCGACACTAGACCTTCCGTTCCATACTCTATCAAAAGATGCATAAGAAAATTCATTAGTACATGGGGATAATTACCTCTACGCCCCCTTGACGATTATTGCGATTGCCAAAGCACCTCTTGAATTTAAATAATTACTATCATACTCTCTGCTGTGCAGTTCAACTAATACATAATTATAATTATATCCCCTAAATATATGCATATGTTACAATTACACTCTCTTATCCAAGGGGGTCTATTTGTAATGTTTAGGATTTTTAGAGGGTGTGACGGTAACTATCCAAACCTTAAGAGTTGTAGTGGTAATTATCGAAATCTCATGGGGTATTTTGATAATTATACCAAATCTCAGGGGGTGGGGTATTGAGGTAATTATCCCTAGTATATGTTATACAGTTCTTGAAAACTAAAAATTAGAGAAAGTTCGGAGCTTTTACCTGGTGCAACGTAACCTAATGTCGGAAAAGTGGTAGTTTGTGCAAAACTATCTCCGTTGCATAATAGCTTAGCAATCCCAAAATCACTCAAGTGGCTAACCATATCTTGATCCAGCAACACATTACTAGGTTTCAGATCACAGTGAGCTATAGGTATTGAGTAACCATGGTGGAGATATTCTAATGCATCTGCTACATCTATCATTATGTTGATTCTTTGCATGAAGTCCAAGGAATAATCATCTGAATACAACCACTTTTCAAGGCTTCCGTTCGGCATGTACTCTAAGATCAAGGCCTTGAACTGCTCGTTGGAGCATGTACTAATAACTTTGCATAGATTTCTATGGCGCAGGGTACGAAGTACTTCACATTCGATATCAAAACTCTTGAATGCACCTTCTAACTCCAAATTGAATACCTTAACCGCCACTTCCTCTCCATTTTTAAGTGTCCCTTTATAGACAGAGCTGAAACCCCCAGTCCCAAGCAAATGGCTCTCACTGAACCCTTCAGTTGCGTGTTGAAGATCGTAGTATGAGACTCTTAATCGTGTTGTACCGTATGATATATCTTTCTTCTCTTTTACCACTTGTTTCCTTCGATATCTTACAAATAAATATACCAATACTAGGAAGAAAGCTAATGCCAAGACCCCCGATAAAGCATATAAAACTCGAAAAATCACTTTACGTCTCTTTGATTTATGGACTTTGGTTCTGGAGCATTGGGGGACACCAAATCTAGTATCTCCACAAAGTCCTCCATTAGACATGAAGAACTTACTACCAAAGTTCTTAAAAGGACCTCCCGAAGGGATCTCACCACTTAAATCATTGAAAGAAACATCAAAATAGGTAAGATACTGAAGTGCCTCCAAGGATTTGGGGATGTTGCTGGAAAGATTGTTGTGCGATAAATCTAGTGCCTCTAAATTTAACAGCTTACTAAGTGACTCAGGAATAGATCTTTCAAATCTATTATGTGCCAATGAAAGGTTAATCAGGTTTTGCAAATCTCCGATCGATGCTGGAATAATGCCTAAGATTCGATTCTTTGACAAATCAAGAAGGATTGCAGCCTTGAGATTTCCAATATCCAAAGGTAGAGAGCCAGTTAGAGAGTTTGAAGATAGATTCAACCAAAGAAGATCATTGAGCTGCCATAGGCTTGTAGATATGCTGGAATTTAGTTTGTTGTTCCCTATGTCGAGATACCTTAGAGCTGTGAGATTTCCTATGCAGTCAGGGATAGCTCCTGTGAATTGATTTTGGTAAAGCAACAATGTATCCAATTTCTTTAATCGACATAGACTGTCTGGAATTGATCCACTTATTCTATTCTCGAAAATACCTAATCCCTGAAGATTTTGCAAATTCCCTAGGGTCTTCGGAATTGATCCTGTTAGCTGATTACCATATAGACTTAAAAGGAGCAAGTTCGTAAGATTGCCAACCTCGTCGGGAATGCTGCCATGAAGACCACAATTGTAAAAATAGAAATGCGAAAGAGAAATAGACAGATTCCCAATAGAAGCTGGAATAATGGAATCGAAAATATTATCACCCAAACTTAACTTTCGCAGGTATCTGCAGTTTGTCAATGAAGTGATGAACTTTAGCTCCAAAGATTCAGCCACGAAGTTGTTTCTGGACAAGAATAAATCTTCAAGGAAGCTCAACTCCCCAAGGGAGTTGGGAACTAGTCCACTAAACTGGTTGCTGTCAAAGTCTATGAAAGTAAGTTTGGAAGAATTCGAGATAGAATGAGGTATTTCTCCACTCAAGTTATTGTCGTGGAAGCGAAGTTCTTGTAGATTAGGTAGGCCGTAACCAAAATTGGATGGAAGGTAGCCTGTAAGTTGATTCATTGAAACCACAATCCTTCGTAGGGTTGATATGTTGAAAATTTCTTTTGGAATGGAACCTCTAAAGTTGTTAACTCCCAAATAAAGCTCTTCCAAATTATGAAGATTTCCTATTTCTTTTGGTATTGTGCCTGCACAATTATGAAGCTTTCAGTTTGAAACTTACAGTAATTGATAAAAATCATGAATTGATAGAATAATGAAACAGAGAACAGAAAAATCATGGACGTCATAGGAATGTTATACCTGTCAAGTTGTTATAGCCAACATAAAACATCTGCAGTTTGGTCAAGTTTCCCACACTTCTTGGAATGGTTCCAGTCATGTTATTATAAGATAATTGTACATTCTCAAGCGCTGAGCATTCGCCGATCCTTTCTGGGAGCTCACCGACCAACTGATTAGCATGAGGAATGAGCATTTGAAGTTGAGAAGAACGAGAGCACATATCAGAAGGGAGAGGACCACTTACATTGCAATTTTCAATGCTGATGTATTCAAGTGACGAAATGTTGGAGATAGTCGAAGGTATAGAGCCTATGAGAAAGTTAGGTCCGATGCCTAACTCTTTCAACTTTTGGAGGTTACCAAGTTCTTCTGGGATTTCACCTATTGAAGATCGTACTAAATTGCATAAGAACTTAAGTACAATAAAGCTAAACCAATATAAAACAAGATAAAAGTTAGGTTAATTACTTCTTATGCCCCCTTGCAAATAGCTAAATTAACAATTCTTGCCTTATAATTTTCATAATTTCAAGTACCTCCCATTTAAAAATGCTTTATTAGAAAACCCAAGTGGTACATTGGTCATTTTGCCTCAATTTTTATAAGTTTCTAACAACAATTAAAAGATTAATATATTAATTATATGATAATAGCATCTGAGTTCTTAATTTACGAAATGGTAATATTTGCATCGTATCTATATTTGAAATAGTGTTTTTGTAAGTAAATGAGTAAATGATATAACTTGAGTATTAATTTAGACTTTTTGCCAACATCAACATTTCCATCCAAAACTCCAATAGCATAGAACCTTTAGAAAAAGTTGTATCTGAGAGGAGAAGTTTTGAGAGTTATGAATTTAGACGTGAGATTTCCCGATTTAAATATTTTAAAAGCAATATAAGTGTAATTATGTCCTAATGGAATACAGAGGAACAAAAAAATGAGACTACACTACAAAATTATGATTAAAAAGATGTCTTTTGTATGCCCAAACTTGTTATAAAGAGGAAAAGAATTACCTTTCAAGTAATTATATCCAAGATACAATATCTCGAGCGCCTTTAAGTTTCCAATTTCTCTTGGAATAGGGCCACTAAATTTGTTGTAAGACAAAGATATGCTGCGGAGTTGCGAACATTGAGAAATATTTGAGGGTATTTGACCTTCCAACTTATTTTTAGACAAATGTAGCTCGCTCAGACTTGGTAGGTGACGACACATGTTGGCTGGCAGCTCACCTGACAAGCTATTTCCAGTAAGAGCAAGGATTTCCAAGTTTGAGATGTTCAAGATTGCCATTGGTATTGGCCCATTAAACTTGTTAAACTGAATACTCATCATCCTCAAGTTATAAAGATTTCCAACCTCTTTTGGGACTTTCCCTTCCAGTGAATTAAACGATAGATCCAACGTCTCAAGCTTCGATACGTTGGAGATAGAATTTGGCAAGACACCTGTGAAACTGTTATTTCTAAGATTCAAGAAGCTAAGTTCACGCAAGAATCTAAACCAAGAAGGAATTTCCCCGGTAAAGTTGTTGACCTTGAAATCAACGACTTTCAATCTTCGCAGCTGAGCCAACTCTTCGGGCAGGATGCCATGGAAATTGTTGCTGCTTAAGTTGAGATACCCAAGAAATGTGAGATTTCCCATTTCGGGGGGTAGGTCTCCTGCAAGTCCCATAGCAGAAATGTCTAACGCAGTTACTCTTTGGTGGCGAGAACCACAAGTAACTCCAATCCAGCTGCAAACAGAGGTAGAATCAGACCAATTTTTATACAGAACATGAGAAGGGTCTACACTGAGTCGGGTTTTGAAGGCTAGAAGCGCTGATCCATCGGTGGTTATATCGGTTAAGGCCATGGGCAAGCAAGCCATTAGGCATTGAGCCAAAAACAATGCAAGAGGAAATAAGTTAGCTCTGATAAAGCCCATTTCCAGTTAGAAGACAAAGAAAGTTTGTGTGCTAGCAAAAATCATAGGCTTTCATTCTGATATTTAAACCAAAAAAGGTGGACAAGAAATGAGGATAAATTAATGATTCAGCTGGACATTTCCAATGTCAGGTTATGCCGTGTCAATTAAGTTCAAAGGAACCACACAAAACTAATGCATGAAGATACTACTAAAATATCAATATGGTAACCAAAACATAAATAAATATAAGAAAACATTTCGAGGCCGGCAAATAGATGGAAACTTACTTGGAGTCAACATATTATGACAAATGGAATCATTGTAATTCTTGCATTAAAAATCAAAATACCGAAAGAGCAGTAAAGTAACTATTTATTGAAAGGGTCATAATTTTTTAGTTAAATACACAAAATTATTGACCGGTGAGATATGGGAAAGTACCGAAAAATGATTTTTAAGTTTTAGAAACTATTTATAATTTTTCCCTTCCTCTATTTCTTAACCATTTAGAGTCGATTTGGGGTAGGAATGAAAGATTAGAAAAAATATTTTAAAATACAAAAAATATAGAAAAAATATTTTAAAATACAAAAAATATGAAAATATTTTATGATACATTAGAGACTCAGCAAGCATGAAAACTTGAAAATACTTATATTCTATTAATAGTCTATGAAATAAAATTTTAAAAACTCATTGTATTGATTAATTCTATTTTTCAAGCATACAAAACTATCAATTATTGTGAAAAAATAACCTTTTTTTTATGGTGATTATAAAGAGCTATTCACTTGCCACAAGAATATCAATATTCAAAAAATAGGATTACCAGTCAATTAAAGTTTTCACATAAGTATTTTTGGAAAATAAAATTAATTTTGGTTTGATGTAAACGTAATTGATATATAGCTCAAAGAAATTGTTTTAATATGATGGGAAAAGAAAAAGAAACAATAATTTTAAATTTTGAAAGTTAATTATAATGTTCTATCTACTTTGTAATTCAAATAATTTCTTAGTCTTTTCTTCATTTCACAGCTATAAAATGGGGGGAAAAGGAGACAATAAGAGATAATTTTATTCGATGTGAAATGTCTATTTTAAAATGGTCATTCATCTTCTGTTCCTTGTCTTCATGTTAAATGTACTAAATCTTTCCTCATAAAACACAGGACTGTAGATGTCATACACTTGGCAAACATCCGTGCAATGTATTAGAAGAAGGAATACAAATTGGAATAGAGAATCCAAAGTGAATTTAACTTATTATTAAAATTAGAAAGGAAATTATTAACTAAAACTTCCTTATCTTACAACGAATAATTAAATGATTTGAAAACTTCAAACTAACATATGTTGCAATAGAGCGCAAGATAAGATCTATTCTCTTTTTAGGAAAAAAAGGTAAATAGTTATATAAATATGGTGATTATATAAAAAATTATTATTATTATACAATAAAAGTTAATTATAAGTGAACATCTATATATCAAATAACAGAAGCACTATATTGATCAACAATTAGTCAATATTTGGAACTTATGATTTGATAATTATTCATTTTAGATTTGTATGGAAGCACGTGGATTATCTTTTTCATCATTTTCATTTTCATGATTATATATAATTTATTTATCTAAGATTACGTTATTCTACATTAATTTTATTATAAATACTACCCTGACATTTCTTGCTTTCGCTATATTTTGTTTCTTATTATAAATACTACCCTGACATTTCGGGACAATTGTAAATTTAGTTCATTAATTATATCATTTTTCGATTTTGGTCCATTTCTTTTCGGGGTTAGCACTTTTAGTCCTTTTCATTCAAAAATCTTGCACATTTAATCCATTTATTCGCAATTTTGGTCCGTTGGGCCACAAAATTTGAAATTGGGCCTGAATTTGCACAGTCACCTCCAATCGGGCCCAAAATTTGGGAATTTTTCGACATGTGGCATATGTAGAGGCTGATGACGTGGCAACATATGCCACATGTCAAAAAATCCCCCAAATTTTTGAGTTCGATTGGAGGTGACTGTGCAAATTTCGGGTCCAATGGACCAAAATTGCGAACAAATGGATTAAATATGCGAGATTTTAAAATGAAAAGGACTAAAAGTGCAAATCCCGAAAAGGAATGGACCAAAATAAAAAAAAGGTATAATTAATGGTCTAAACTTACAATTTTCTCTGACATTTCTTGCTTTCGCTGTATTTTATTATACTAGTAAAATATCAAAATGGTAAACAGAACATATAAATAATTATAATAAAACGTTTCAAGGCCGCCAGTAGATAGATACTTGGAGTCGACACATATGACAAATGAAATCATTGTAATTCTTGCATTTAAAATCAAAACTCGTTATTAGTCATCGTTGACTAGTGAGATATGGAAGAATACTAAAAGAGCCGTAAAATAACAAATACTGAAAGGGTTATAATTTTTTTAGTGTTTGGAGTAATTAGCAAACGTGAACGACCAAAATTCGTTCAAGATATTATATTGAGTTAAATACACGCACACCTCCTCTTAGATGGTGATCAAATTATCAATTGTAATAGTGAATCCAAATAGAAATAGTGAATCCACCACTTACCCTTTTAATATTTGTAAAAAATAGTTAAATTATTAATTTATTAAATGACTATTCTACCCTTAATGCCTTTGTGTAATTCTCATATGTTTAAAAGGTTGTATCGATAATGTTTTTATAATTGAAAGAGCATATTTGTAAATAAATAGGATTAATATCATATTCTAAAACATACAAAGGCGATAATTTTTTTTTTCAAGGGTGATAAAGATTATGTAATAAGAATTGTAGGAGAGATAATGGTTATATAATAATAAAAATTACTTCAATGTAAACAAAAAGAAAAAAAAAATTCACTTGGGCTAGCTTTTATTAATTATTGCGTTAAATGAAAATAATATTACATTCACTACAAGATAACTAAGTTTTGGCCACCAAAACTGTAATGCCCCGGGATCCTAGAGCATCTATCTTATGTCTGAAATGTTACTCAATGAAAGGGAAACTAACTAAGACCACAACAGAAAAATTTATAACATCTCTATCGTATAAATGCAGAAGCTTAACTTAAATGCGAGCTAGAAAATTTCAAAATTTCAACTTAAAAATCAAAGTATACAACTAACTAAAATCCATGATAGGAAAATTCATAATATATTCATTATAATACCAAAACGTCTCGTAAATTTACAAGCCAATTTTTTTTTTTTCAAACTACAATCTAAGATTCAAATTACATCATAAGAACCAAAAGATACAACACATCTATTTCTAAGAATTCAAGGGGGCCAACAAAATATATTTTTCCAAATACATATATCAAGTCCCAAAAATTCTTGAGTAAAGTTCTCAAAGCTTTAGAAGATCCCAAGAGCTAATTTCCTACATGGTAATGGTGAAATTGAATCCATTGACCCAGCAAAACTTTTGGCAAATGAGGAAGAGTACAAGTTTAAATAAAGAAGCATAGCAAGACGAACCATGAATACGATAACAAATAACAAATTGAAAGGTTCAAACATACAATACAAACAAATGGCTTATAAGATTTATCACATTCATGTCTGTAACACCCCAAAAATTCCCTTAAGTGACTTTTAAAACTTTTATTCTTCCAACGGCAAAGATTTACATGATCACGAAAATTTTCTTATAATCAAAATATTTTCTCCTATCCAAACGATTTTCCGTTACGCCTAAAAAACTCCCTTGATTAAAGTTTTAATTCTTTATTTTCCAAACGGGAAATCATTTTCACAATCACGAAAATTATTTTACTGTCAAAATAATTTAATTATGTCCGAAAATTTTTTCTTACAATTGAGACTTCGTTTATGCCCCGTTTTATACAATGGGAAGCCTTCACATGTATATTATCTTTTATACATTCAATATTTTTATGACAACAAAGTTGATTTTGATTGACCGTGCATTGCACAGGATACACGCTAGTAAATAATTATAAGAAAGCGTTTCAAGGCCGGCAGTAGATAGATACTTGGAGTCAACATATATGACAAATGAAATAATTGTAATTCTTGCATTTAAAATCAAAACTCATTATTCGTCATCGTTGACTAGTGAGATATGGAAGAATACTAAAAGAGCCGTAAAATAACAAATACTGAAAGGGTCATAATTTTTTTGAGTGTTTGGACTAATTAGCAAACGTGAACGACCAAAATTCGTTCAAGATATTATATTGAGTTAAATAAACGCACACCTCCTCCTAGATGGTGATCAAATTATCAATTGTAATAGTGAATCCAAATAGAAATAGTGAATCAACCATTTCCCCTTTTAATATTTGTAAAAAATAGTTAAATTATTAATTTATTAAATGACTATTCTACCCTTAATGCCTTTGTATAATTCTTATATGTTTAAAAGGTTGTGTCAATAATGTTTTTATAATTTATTTTATATTTGTAAATAAATAGGATAAATATCATATTTTAAAAAGTACAAAGGCGATAAGTGTTTTTTGTTCAAGAGTGATGAAGATTGTGACACCCTGAAATTTTTTCTAATTTAAAACTTTACCCTTCGTTTTATAAATAATAAATCGGTTTTGAAAACGCGAAAATTGTTTTAACTTCGAAATAATTTCCTTGCACCCGAAACTTTTCCTAACATTCGAAACTCCATTTACGTACCATTTTGTCCCAAAACGAGCCCAATTATTAGCCCAAATCACACCCCATTTTTATTCCAACATTTGAGGCCCAAAAATTAACAATTTCAAAAAAAAAAAAAAAGCAAAAATCATGGCTGTAAATCAGCAGCCATATTGGCAGCCATGCTTGAGCATGGTTTCCCACTAAATCACGCCCACCACCATCATTCCAAAGTATGGCCACTTCAACCACTTTGGCTAAATTGTGAACAAGTCCCCACCAACTCTTGTATTGCTAAGAGGTCCTTATGAGCTCTATAAATAGCTAGGTTATTGAAGTTAAACTTTTTCTTCTACTTACCACAAGTTTTCACACACATCTTGTTCAAAGAAAATTATTCCTAAGTCTAATAACTCTATCATCAAAGCACTTTACAAAGGAGAAAAGTGAAGGGAGCTCACTCTCAAGTGTGTTGGTAAGAGGGAAGTATAGAAATTTTGAGTTTATAGTTCATTTAGTGATTTAGGTGTTATTGGTGCATTAGCCTAAAATATGTTGTGTTTAATCTTATTTTAGGTAGTTTGCCTATAGTCTTGGAATCATTTAAACCCTAACCAAAAAGGAAACTCAGGACCGAGGTATGTTTCATGGTTTCCTCATTTCTTGGCTGTTTTTATGCTTTAATATCCGAAAAATCCATATTGGCATGCTTTAATTGCTAGTTTGAGCTTATCTATGTTGAATTTGATGATTCTTTGTGCTCGTAAGCTCAATATTCTTGAAATGGTATTCCTTGAATCTTTAAGCATGGTTGCTATCATCATTGTAACCTTGGAATGGATTGGGATCGTGGACAATGAAAAACTCGAATGAAACCTAAAGAAAATCAGTTATTTGACTTGTGACTATATTTTCCTAAAACTTGTAAATATTAGAACATTTCCTTGAAACTTGGATTCTTGGAGATAATATTTCTATGCAAATTTCTGGAAAAATTAGATTTTTATGAAAATTATGGATCTATAACATATTTTCTCCAAAATGTGTAAAACTAAATTCTAAACTTAAAAATTAAAATACTTAATGATGAGTAGAACAAACTAAGTCTAGTTTTTTCACATTTTGTCCCCTACTACCATAAGGATTCCCAAAAAAAAAAAAAAAATTCCTGAGTGCTTAAGCGCCCATTTTGCGCGGCCAAGCGCCCAAGTCAATGGCTTCGGCTACTGTTTGGGTGCTCAAGCACCCAAATGCGCATCCCAACACCCGAATCCAGAGAGTTTGGTACTGTTTGAGCTCCAGAGCACCCGTTTGAGCGCTCAAGTGCCCAAACCCGTGGTAAAAAATACTATTTCGATGCTCGAGCGCCCATTTCGATTCAAAACCTTTATGTTTTTACTTTGTTTTACAAATCTAAGTCCATATGACATTTTTATAAAATGTTTTATGACTTTAAAATGAGTTTCCTTAAGTTCGAGGTCCAATCCGATCCGTTCCTGAATCCTTACGATATGAGATTATGAGATCTAATTCGGATTTACACGTTGAATGTGCTTTTTCCGTTCTGAACCTATATGCATGTACGTTGGGCCATGGGGGTTTTCAGGTAGATTTGGATTGGGAGATATCGGATCGTCAATCTAAACTCCTAGAAATCCCTGTCTGTTAAGCAGCACGGAGGAGTCCTGGAGTTAGGATTCTAAATGGCTATTCGAAACACGTGGTCAGTCGTGCTTCAAAATATGTGTGTGCTACTCGAGTGGTCACTCGAGTTAGCAATTTGGAGGGATAAAGCATATATATATATTGTAATACCCCGAAATTTTCCTAATTAAAATTTGGAATCGGCGATTTTCAAAAATTAATTTGATTTCAATAAAACGAAAAATGTTTTAACCCCGAAATAAGTTTTGTGCATCCAAAATATTTTCTCTCGTTCAAGCCTCGATTTCTTGTGACATTTTAACCCAATAAGTATTTTAAAGCCCAACCAGTAGGCCCAAAATATAGCCAAAAATCAGCCCAATATTTGACCCAATAATTAAATTTCTTCAAAAAAAAAAATGGAAAATTAGCAGATTTTTCACAACATGGGCAACCGGATTTCACCGTCAAAATGAGGGATTGGTTTTTAATTTTTAAGTGGCAAAAATTCTTGAACCAATAAAGGGCTATTCTTCCAAATTATAAATAAAAGGTTGAAGGTTTGGATGAAGGCACTTATTTCTTTCAATTTCTTGCTCCAAGTTTCAACTTCCTTTCCTCCCTCATTTTCTCTTCATCTCGGTAGCTTTCATACACACCTTAAAAAAAAAAATTTCTAAGTACTTAAAAGAAGATCAAAAGGGAATTTTAGGTGGTATATCTCTCCAACCATTAGTAAGTTTAGTGTAAGAATTATGGCTAAATGTTTATGATATTGGTGCTGGAGTTTAATAAGAAATGGTTGTCATTTTAGGTGATTAATTAAAGCTTGGGATCATCTAACACTTTGACAAGTAGGCTTCAACAAGTAAGACTTATGGAGCTCTCTTGGTTCCTTCATTTTTTATATGATCTTCTTCTTCATGCCTTGATTATTTGTATTGAACTTATGAATATCATGTTTTCTTTGGCTTTTTGTTGAGCTTGTGTTTATTGTTGTTGTCATCAATGTTGATCTTATTAATATGAGCTTAAATTCTTGTAATGAATATCCAAAGCCTCTTGCATATTTCTTGACATCTTACCTAAGCTTTGGATTGGATTTGGATCTTGGACTATGGACTAAGATGATGATTTAACCAAAAAATGAAAGAAAATGAAAAATATGGACTTAAAACATGGTTTCCGACAAAATTCTTATTCTTCGAGAAATCCTAAACCAACCTTAAAAATCATGATTTACAAAGGTTGTTGTACATAAAAGCATTTCAAAAATATGGTTTTTGGATGAAAAGTTGAAAGAAAATGAAGGAAAAATGGAAATAAACACAAACCGATTTTTTTTTACTTTAGCTTATAAAAAAAATTAAAACTTTAAAATTTCAGAATTAAGGCTTGAAATTCAGATTTTTGAAAATCTGATTTGAAGAGGAAAATTTCAAAAAAAAAAATTATTGTTCACGGTATTGGAACAGTACCGTGGACGCGCCCAAAATCGAAAGTTCAGGTCGTTCGGCGCAGCGCTCTTATTTTTTAGAGCGATCGCGCCCGAGACATCCTCTAAATTTCCAAATTTGATCTCTTTTGTTATCTTGAGCCTATTTTCTATCTCATTTCAATAAATAAAATTTTCAAAATGATTATATCATTAATTTAAGGTTTGAATTAAATGGATTTCAAATTTACCTGTGATACCGATTGATTCGGTTTATATTTTACTTCTTTAAATGTGTTTAAGATTTCAAAACAAATATTCCTCTAGTCCATATTTAACCTCTTTAATTGCGTTTGAGATTTCAAAATAAAACCATCTAGTCCATGGTCAAAATTTGAATTGATCATTTGATTTGAATGACCGAAATTCTGAATCGCATTTCTGATATGATTAACCAGATTGATTACTGTGTCGTAATGGCTTAATGATATGATTCGTTATGCTCTGAATGTTTCCAAACCTGTCTGAATTAATACTGTTGGGTCCAAGGGGTTTTCAAGGGTATCAGATACGGGTAATATCGGATTGACTATCAGAACCCTTGGGAATCCCTTACTGTTGGGTAGACTGGATGAGCCCTGTAGGTAGAGCTTTGAAGGGCTACTTTAAAGCACGTGGATAGTCGGCAGTGCTTTTACTGTACTAGCCCTTTCGAGGGTATTGGAGGGATAAGGATGAAATTGTTTGAAGATATAAGGGTGATAGATCTGCCAAAACTGCTTGATTCAGCCTTAAAGACTTGAATGTGATATATGTTTACTATTATCTGTCTGATTCGATTGTTCTGACTATTCTGATTATACTGAACTATTTAATTGAATCACATTCATGTCTACTACTGTTCTATTCATTGCTCGTACTCCTCTACTCCTGTTCTTATGCCATAAATTTTATTGGGTCTGTGGACTCATGATTCCATAATATCCTGTAGATTCCTAAACCAAGAATTGACTGACTGAAGCTCTGAATAGACTGTGAACTTCTCTTTTGGATAAATGTATAGGTTTAAGCTTTTATTTCAGCTTAATGACTGTACGGATTTGAACTAATAGTATGTTTTAGCTTATTGACTTGTAACCGTTATGTTAGATTGAATATGTATTTTGAAAAATTGAAGGCCTGTAGAGATATTATGATGGAATATAGTAAGTATTGTTTTATATTTAGCTCATGTTTTGCTTTAGGAATATATTGACCACGAGTAGCACTCCGAATATAGTAAGTATTGTTTTGTATTTAGCTCATGTTTTACTTTAGTTATGAATTATGGGATGTTTTGAGTTGTTAAGTTATGAATGCCTTGCGAAATTTTTTGTTTACGATGATTATTTAGTTTCCCGTTTGTGAGAACGTGTCGGACCTAGAGGCGGATGCTCTAGAAATCCGAGGCGTTACAAAGATTATGTAATAGGAATTGTAGGAGAGATAATGGTCATATAATAATAAAAATCACTCCAATGTGAAAAAAAGAAATTATTGCATTAAATGAAAATAATATTACATTCACTACAAAATAACTAAGTTTTGGCCGCCAAAACTGTAATGCTCCAAGATCCTAGAGCATTCGTCCCTAGATCCGAAACTTTACTCAACGAAAGGGGAACTAACCAAGACTACAACAGAAAAATTCATAATATCTTCATCGCATAAATGCCTAAGCTTAACTTAAATGCGAGCTAGAAATTTTCAAAATTTCAACATAAAATTCAAAGTATACAACTAACTAGAATCCATGATAGAAAAATTCATAATATATTCATTATTTAAATACCAAAACGTCTAATAAATTTACAAGCCAATGTTTTTTTTTTTTTTTTTTCAAAATACAATCGAAGATTCAAATTACATCATAAGAATCAAAAGATACAACTCATCTATTTCTAAGAATCCAAGGGAACCAACAAAATATATTTTTCCAAATACATATATCAAGCCCAAAAATTTTGACATAAAGTTCTCAAAGCTTCAGACGATCCCAAGAGTTAATTTTCTACATGGTAATGATGAAATCATGAGTCCACTGACCCAACAAGACTTATGGTAAATGAGGAAGAATACAAGTTTCAATCAAGAAGCATAGCAAGACGAATCATGAATATGATAACAAATAACAAATCAAAACATTCAAACGTACAATACAAACAAATAGCTTACAAGATTTATCACATTCATGTTTGTAACACTCCAAAAATTCCCTTAAATGAACTTTAAAACTTTTATTCTTCTAACAGCAAATGATTTTCATGATCATGAAAATTTTCTTATAATCGAAATATTTTTCCATCTGAACGATTTTCCTTTATGCCCAAAAAACTTCCTGGATTAAGGTTTTAATTCTTCGTTTTTCAAATGATAAATCGTTTTCACAATCACGAAAATTATTTTATTGTTAAAATATTTAATGACATCCGAAAATTTTTTCTTACAATTGAGACTTTGTTTATATCCTATTTTCGACCCAAATGAGCCTCTTAGGCCCAAGAAAACAAGTCCAAATCAAACCCAAGCCCTAGCCCAACATGTTGACCCAATATTTAACAATTCAAAAGAAAAAAAGAGGGGGAGGGGGAGAAGAAAATCCGTAGCTGATCGCCAACTGCATTGGGTGAGGATTTTTCTCACCCACTCCTATCAAATCTCCCACAACTTCTTCAAGAAGCCTTGGGAATTTGAGGAGAAGCCCTTGGTCAAATTTTCTTTGTAGGTAGACCTATTTTCTCTTCTATAAATGGGTCAATTAAGGAGAGTTGGGCCTTTCGAGGCCATTCTCGCTCACTTTTCTTCTTTTTTTTTCGTAATTCTTAATTCTAAAGGCATCTACACTCGAAGAGATTTTCAACAGTATATTATATAGGCTATTTGGTCGAGTGTGTAATACTCGAGAACTCCCTAAAATAAAATTCTTGAATTACTGATTTATCAGAAATTTATGTGATTTCAAAATCGTGCATCGTTTTAAAATGAAAACATGTTTTATGCATTCGAAATAATTTCAAGCGAATACGTTTCAATTTTACGTCATATTTCGACTCAAAAACGAGCCCGAATGGCCTATGAAACAAGCCCAAAACAAGCCCAATATCTAGCCATTATTATTGACCAAAATATAGCTCAATTGAGACTCAAAAATAAAAGAAAAAAAGGAAGAATTCAGCAGAAAAGAGGGCAGCCGTAGCAAGCTTCAGATTTGATGGAAACTCCATCAAATTTCCATCCTATGTTGTCACTTTAGCCACCCTAATATACCCTTAAACTATTGATATTTATTTAAGGGGCCTTGGCTTTTGGATTCTTTCATTTTTGACCCCATTCTCCCCTATAAATAAGCTCCATTAGTTTCAAAAGATTTTTGCAGAAACTTAAATCCACACTTGAGCATTTTAACTTTCCTTGCATTCTCATTTCTCTCACAAACCGATTTTGCTATAAAAGGGGATTCTTGTGTTTGTAAACTCTCACTCCAACACTTAGTAAGTAGCTTATAAGTATGATTTGAGTATGGTTAAAGTGAAAGATGTATAGAGCTTGACATGAATGAAAATGTGGTTATAGGTATTGGAAATAAGCTTGAAACATTTATATCTTCGAGTTTTGCTACAAGAGGTAAGATTTATAGCTTCTCTTTTCTCCATGAGCATGTATTTACGGCTTTCCTATCTTGATCGAGCATGTTGAGCTATTGAAAACTTGATATCCTTGATGTGTTGAGCATGAAAATCATCTTGTTATGTTATTCTTGTTATAGCATGCTCAAATCCTTGAAATATGAACCAATCCGAAGCTTATTGAATCATCTCAAACTCTTTATCGATGCTTTGGATTGAACTTGAATGTCGGACCATGGACTAAGAGGACAAATGAACTAAAAATTTGATTTAAAACGAAGAATATGGACAAAATCGTATGTTTTGACGTTGAAACGATCTCTCAAAAAATTTCAAAATCAAAACCCGAAACGATATTTTATTAATGTTTTTATGTATTTAAGAACCTAAAAAATGTATTTTTGGATAAAAAATTCAAAGAAAATCAAAAGACGAAAAGTCGAATTTTTCATCCGAAAGTCGGCGCTCAAGCGCGCATATAGGCGCCCACTTTTCTGCAGAAATTACTGTTCATGGGCGCCCAAGCGCCCGTTCATATCCAAAAAAATTGAGTTTCGGGCGCCCAGTCTCGGACCAAACTTGTTTTCTTGAGTTTGAAAACCCTATTTCTTGATATCTTAAGTCCATATCCAATCATTTTAACGTAATACAAAGTTTTAAAATAAAAATCCTCTAGTCCATAGTCGAATTCTAAAATGATCGATTGATGTGTTTGGTCTATTCTAATTTGTTTAATTGAAATCGATGGCCGACCAAAAATTGTAACCAAATGGCCTTATTAAATGACCGAATGTTCAGTTTGTTTCAAGCCTATATGTTCATAAATATGTTGAATAGACTGGATGGGCCCTGGAGGTAGGGTCCTGAAGGATTATGTTTAAGACTCGTGGTCGACCGTGCTACGGTGGCTGTGTCTCATATGTTTATGACTCTCCTTGAGCTTTGGCTCGGAGTTGTATGTTTTGACTCTTCTCGAGCTTCTGCGCGGAGTTGTATGTTTCTGACTCTCCTTGAGCGCCTACTCGTAGTTGTAAGTGGGGTGATAAGGGTGACTGACCCACCAAATGTTTGAATCAGCCTTATAAGCTTTATTGACATGAATGTGACATATGATTTATGAAATCCGTTTATTTTGTCCATTATGTTGTTCTAAAATACTCTATGAGGTCACATTCATGATTTTCGTTCTTGATATGTTCATCGTTAAATCTTGTACTCCAGTCCCATGCTATAAGTTTTACTGGGTCAGTGGACTCATGATTCCATAAACATCATGTAGGTTATTAGACTGTGGATCGACTGACTGGAACTTCATATTAGCATATAGCTTCTCTTTTGGAATTATGTACATAAGCATGTACCTTAGCATCATAAACGCTTAGATTTATGTTTTGCTAGAATGTATTGAATGTCAGCTTGTAATAGTTAGGTTATCCGAATAAAATATTTTGGCGTACTTAGTTCCGTTTGATCTACGGATACATTTGGCTTGTACCTCGGATTTTGTGTTGAAATTTGAAAAATTCTAGCTTGAAATTTTGGGATCATTTAAATCGTTAAGTTATGAAATGGTGTTTTGAAATTTCTGTTTACGGTTTTAGTTAAGATCGTATGCGAGTAGCACTCTGGATTTTGGGCGGAATGCTCTGAAATTCGGGGCGTTACAGAGTGGAAGTCGAGTTTTAGCGGTCAAGAAGTGAAGGGCTGTGCTGGGCGAAGCTACACGAGAGCCTATTAGTTTTCTTACGTTTTTAAATATTCAAGTCCTCCTTTTTTAGTCCATGGTCCATGGGATAATTTTAGTACGAGCATAAGGAAGATGTCAAAACGTTCACAAGACATAAGATCATCATTTCAAGGTGTTGAGCTCATATTTAACAATAACAATAATTAAGACACTAAGCTCAAATAACAATAACAACAAGATCATGAATACCATAAGTTCAACATAACAAGACGAACAAATCATGGAGAGACATGTATAAGCATGTGAAAGAAAGACGATGTTCCATAAGTCTTATTTGTTCAAAGCTTAAATCCAAATATACTTCCGAGCTCTCCGAGTTTGATCAACCGTAATAATCGTCTCACATTAAAATATCAAGTCTTTGATCAAACCTCAAGTCATAACTTAATCATAATCATAAGGATGTAATCTAAATCTTGACTTACCAAATGTTTGGAGAGAATACCTCTTTGATTTCCTTCCTAAATCTTTCTTGTTACTCAAATAAGTTTTGAATGTGTGGGGAATGAATGGAGTTGCCGAGAGATTGAAGAGAAAACAGAATGGAATGAAGTTGATTTTCAGCAAGAGATTTTGAAAAGGAAATGCCCAACATTTGTTCCATTCATCATTTATAATTGCATTGGTTAGAGAATGCTTGGTCTGTAATTTTTTCCAATTAAATTAAGAAGTTCCATTTTACCAACTTTCACCCACCATCATAGCTTTCCTCAATCAAAAATCCGGCTGCCATTCCCTATCAGATTTTTGAAATCTGATTTTTGTTTTTTTTTTTTTTTTAAA
>JACFYI010000890.1:431978-460783 GCA_014898755.1 Handroanthus guayacan | reverse complement strand
TGAAAATGCTCTAAGTGCAATTTGACTTGGAAATATGTGAATATGCCCTACTTGATTCATGATTTTGATATGTGCTCTAGTAACCTTGAATTGTCACTAAAACCTAACCCTATGAATTTCAGATCAAAATGTCGACTAGTAGCAATCAACCCAAAATAAACCTATAAGAAAACGAGGGAGATCTAGATGGGTATTATTTGCGAAAACTGAGGTGCCTAAGATGTCCAATAATATTGAAAACCCCAATACCACGTCAGGAATACCATGAATCAGATCCCCAACCATGTGACTGACCTTGTCACAAAACCCCTCCACGAAATGAGCCTGTGGCTGAAAAGCTTTTAATCTTGCTAAGAGAAGCCTTGAATCGGGAAAGACCATAAGAACAACCTTGGTCTAGACCAGAGGAGGAGTCGGATGACAAGATGCTGGCTAGGTTCTTGAGGTTTAACTCGCCTAGCTTTGATGGCAAGCCTGATGATCTTAAGGCTGAGTCATGGTTGTCTTCAGTAGAGAAAACTTTTCGAGTTTTGAATTACTCGGACTTACAAAAAATAAAACACGCTACTTATTTGTTTAAGGGGTCTGCATGTCATTGGTGGGCAATCATGGAAAGAAAATAGGAGAGGAATAGAATCGAGGGATCTTGGGAACGATTCTGAGAGGAGTTTCTAAAAAAGTTCATTCCGCAGGTAATCAGGCACTTGAGAGAAAAGGAGTTTACAAGGTCGATTCAAGGGTCATTGTCTGTGGCTAAGTATGAAGCCGAGTTCAATCGGCTTATTCAATATGCTCTGCACGTACTGGCAGACGAAGAGAAGAGAGAAAAAAAGTTTGTTGAGGGCCTAAAACCCGAACTGAGGAGAGTATTGGCCATAAATTGACCTCATGACTATAATAGTGCCGTTGAGATTAGGGGTGAGCATAAAACCGCATAACCCGATCCGCCCGTACCTGCCCGTTACCCGCCGAATTACAAAAAATATATATGTAACGGTTAATTTTTTCGTAACTTGTTTGGAATTGGGCGGGTGACGGGTTTGATAAATTTGTCACCCGCCAAAGCCGATCCGCCCGCCAATTGTATATATTATATATTTCTAATATATATTACATATATTTATCCAAAAATATATATATATATTACATTTATATATATATAGATATATTTACTTATTTATTTTTCTAATTTTATAATGATTAAAAATAAATGCTAATCTTATTTTATTTACTTTTTCAAATGAAGAAAATAATTGTAGTGTTTTTTTTTTTTTAAGAAAACATAGAAAAAGAAGTAGTTTAGCTAACTTTTTTCATATATTTAAAAAATTTCTTATAAGTAGTATTAGAAATTTTTACTTTAAGGTGAAATTGTTTGGTTTCACTTTATTATCAATGTAAATAAATATTAGTTAGATCAACCAGCCAATCCGCCCGCATTTACCAACCCGAATCACGCGGTTTGGAGTTGTGACAAGGCAGTTACGGTTTGATATTTTTTGCCACCCACCCATGTCGGGTATGATCGATTTTCTTGTGTAAACCCGTCCAAATCCGTCCGTGCTCACCCCTAGTTGAGATGGTAATGGAACTTGAGGCAAAGTTTCAGGAGCTTTGCAAGATTGAGAAAAAGAAGAAAGGAAAGTAGACTGACAAGTCTGATACGGATAAAGGAAAGAAAGGCTTTCCTAACAAGAAGCCTAAGATAGGGAATATGTCTGCGCTTGAAGATAAAGGGGAAACCCCAATCACCCAAAGGAAAAGTAAAGTGTAGGCACTGTGGAGGCACTAACCGCATAGAGGAGCAGTGTTAAAAAAAATTGAGCAGGTGTTTTGCTTGCGACAGTGACCAGCACACGATAAAAAATTACCTGAAAAGCAGTGAGAGTGGGAATGTTGGGACACAGAACCAGCAGCAGGGCATAGCTGGTCATCCCCAAGTCAAAGCAAGAGTTTATGACCTGACAGGTGAGGGGGGCACCGATCCTACCCAAGTTGTGGAAGGTAAGATTATCATTCAAAATTTTATTTATAAAGCTCTATTTGATCCTAGTGTAACATATTTCTTTATTTCCCTTAACTGTCCTAAGAAATTAGACTTGCCATCTAAAAATATGAACAACTCATATGAAATTCATACTCCTGTGGGAGGATGCTACGAGACTAGGATTAGATACCCGTGATGCCCAGTAGTTATAGAGAATCAGAACTTTAGTGTAAACTTAATTGAATTACAAATCCAGGACTATGACCACATTCTTGGGATGGATTGGTTGTTCAGGCATCAAGCGATAGTTGACTGTTATGCTAAAACAATCAAGTTGGGTACTGGAGTTGGAGTTGGTACCAGAAATGCAAACAACGATGGTGGTATACCCACCATTTTAGCAGTAAGGGCCAGAAAGATAATAAAAAAAGGAAGACAAAGATTCCTAGCCTATCTGATAAATAAACCTCAGGATAAGATTAAATTGAAGGACGTTAAAGTGGTCAATGAATTTCCTGAGGTATTTCCAGAAGAATTCAATTTACTACTTCCAGATCGGGAGATTGAATTTGTAATAAAAATAATTTTTGGAATAGCGCTATTTTTAAAGACCCCCTATGAAATGACACCAACAGAATTAAAAGAGCTCAAGAAATAGCTATAAGAACGGCTGGAGACGAATTTCATAAGGCTGAGTTCTTCGTCTTGGGGAACATCAATTTATTTGTAAAAAATAAAGACGGGTCGCTAAGGATGTGCATTGATTATAGGGGGTTAAATAAAGTGACTAGTAAGAATATGTATCCCTTACCCCATATAAACGAGCTGTTTGATCATCTTGAGTACTATCAATTAAAGATAGGAGTACTATCAATTAAAGATACATGAAGCAGATATTTTCAAAACTACATTTAATTCCCGTTATGAGCATTTTGAGTTTGTAGTCATGCTCTTTGGACTAACCAATGCTCTTACGGTATTTATGGACCTAATGCATCGAATATTTTGTCCATACCTTGATTGCTTCATCGTTATATTTAAAGGAACACAAATTGTACGCCAAATTCAGTAAGTATAAATTCTGACTTAAGAGGGTGACTTTTTTGGGATATATCATATCAAAAAATGGACTCTAAGTGGACTCAGAAAAAGTCAAAGCAGTTCTAAAGTGAAAAAGACCCGAACAGTTACTGAAGTGAGAAGTTTTTTGGGATTAGAAAATTTATCCAGAACTTCTCTAAATTGGTTGGACCACTCACTAGAATGACTCAAAAGGATCGAATATTTGTTTAGGACAAACAATGTGAGAAGAGTTTTTTGGAATTAAAGAAAAGATTAACGATAACTCCAGTACTCACACGGTCTGATGGGTTAAAGGAGTTTATTGTTTACACTGACGCCTCAAAAGAAGGACTAGGCTGTGTTTTGATGCAGAAGGGCAAAGTAATCTTTCATTCATAACAAAAGTTGAAAAATCATGAATTGAATTATCCCACTCATGATTTGGAATTAGCAGTGGTAGTCTTTGCCTTAGCAAAGTAGCGTCACTACCTGTATGAAGGTAATGTAGAAGTTTTCACGGATCACAAGAGCTTAAAATACATCTTTAGTTAGAAGAATATGAATCTGAGACAACGACAGTGAATGAAATTTCTGGAGGATTATGACTTCACCATCACATATCTCCTAGGAAAAGCAAACGTTGTTACTGATGCTCTAATCCGAAAAGAAAAATTAGCAAGTATGAGTATCTGTCCAGAAATGTATAGTGAGATCCCAAAGGCCCAAGAGAAAGATAATTTGGTTCAAAAACTGAAGGGAGAGATGAAACTCGACTTTAGAATTGACAGTGATGGGATATTACGATTCAAAAATTGAATTGTTATCTTGCACGAATGAAAGAAAGAGTGCTGTCTGAAGCACATCAGGCAAGGTATTCAGTTCATCCTGGAGGAACGAAGATGTATAGAGACCCGAAACAGAAGTTCTAGTGGAAAAGGATAAAGAAGGACAAAGCTGAATATATTCAGAAATGTCTTACTTGCCAACTTGTGAATGCGGAGTATCAGAGGCCGTTTGGGAAGTTACAGCCACTCCCAATTTCAAGTTGGAAGTGGGAACAGATCACCATAAACTATGTGATACATCTACTTGTGGAACGAGGTGGATGTGATAGTATCTGAGTTGTAGTTAGCAGGCTTACTAAATCAGCACATTGTCTGCCGGTCAAAACCCAATATAATGTTAAGAAACTCATCGAGATCTATATAAAGAAGATAATATAATTACATGAGATTCCTCAAAGTATTATCTCTGACAGGAATTCAAAATTTACAGCAAGATTATGGAGAAGCCTGCAAGAGCATCTGGGGACGGAATTGCCATTCAGTACTGCTACTCATTCCCAGACAGATGGATAGTGAGAGAGGGTAATTTAAATATTGGAAGATATGCTGCAAGCATATGTCTTGAATTTTTTGAAAAATTGGGATAGGCATCTATCATTGGTAGAGTTTGCCTATAATAACAGCTACCAAACCTCAATTCAGATAGCTCCATATGAGGCATTGAATGGTGGAAAGTCAAGATCAACCCTTCATTGGGACATTGATGAGACAAAAAACACTTTGAACTTAGAGTAATATGCACTACGACTTGAGATGATTCAAGAAGCTATAGATAAGGTTCAGATTATCAAGAAGAACATGAAGAGAGTTCAGTATCGCCACAAAAGTTACACTGATAAGCGAAGGAAATATTTGAAATTCAATGTTGGAGATCAGATGTTTCTGAAAATCGCTCCATAAAAAAGAATCCGGAGAATGGGCAAGAGCAGGAAGCTCAGCCCTAGGTACACTGGACCCTTTGAGATCATGGAACGAATTGGCCCTGTGGCATATCGACTGAATCTCCCATCGAACTTCACGGGAATCCATAATGTTTTCCATGTATCGCAGCTACGAAAGTTCTATCCTGATCCTTCTCATGCCGTCGAATATCTAGATGTTCTCCTCCAGAGTGACCTGGTGTATATTGAATAGCCTGTCCATATCCTAGATTTCCATGTCTGTAAACTTAGGAATCATAGGATACCTCAAGTTAAGGAAGTTTGGAGAAATTAGAAAGTAGAAGAAGCAATTTGGGAATGTGAGGATGAAATACAAGACAGATATCCTCACTTATTTGAATAAGATATGAATTTAGGGACCAAATTCTTTTAGGTGGGGGAAGAATGTAATACCCCGAAATTCCCTTAATTAAAAATTTGAACCGCCTTTTTTTGAAAATTAATCCGATTTCGATAAAATAAAAATCCTTTTAGCATCAAAATTAGTTTCTTGCATTCGAAAAATATTTTGCATCCAAATCTTGATTTCTTTCAATATTTCGGCCCAATAAACTATTTTTAAGCCCACAAATAAGCCCAAAATTAAATGCATTTAGCCCACATTTTTGGACTCAATAATTAAATATTAAAAAAAATCAGATCAGATTTTTCACAGCATGGCCAGCCGAATTTCACTCCCCAAAAATAGGGATGGTTTGCAATTGATTATTGTCAAAATTTGACCACCAAGTGTTTATCATTTCCTCAATTATAAATGAAGGATTGAAGGCTTGGATGAAATCAGTTATACCTTTCATTTATTTGCTGCAAGTTTCAACTTCTTTTCACCTCTTTTCCTCCCTCACTCTCGGCAGCTTTATTTCACACACACTTAGAACTTTCTGAAGTGCTAAAAGGAAATCAAAAGAGGAAATTAGGTGGTGATTCTCTCAAACCATTGGTAAGTTAGCTTGAGACTAATGATTTAGAATGTATGTGATATGGTAATGTCTAGAGTTTAACTCAAGTGTGATTGTCATTATAGATGTTTAAACCTAAAGCTTGGGAACACTTATATTTGACAAGATTTAGACTCCAAAAAGTAAGACTTATGGTTTTTTTGTTCCTTTCTATGAGCATATGAATCATCTTCATACCTTGTATGAATAATCTTGTTTTGAGCTTATGAACATGGTGACCCTATTTGTAATATTGTTGATATGAGCTTATATTATTGCCATTATTGTATCTTGTTGTTATAAGCTCTATTCCATGCTATGTAAATCCAAAGCCTTATCGAATATCCTTGACATTACTACCTATACTTTGGATTGAGATTGTATATTGGACATTGGACTGAGAGGAGGATTTAAGAACTAAAGATTGAAGGAAAGTGAGTGACATAGACAAAAATGTACATTTCAGCTTGGACACAATTCTTCGAAAAATCCTAAATCAAACTCTAAAATTATGATTTAGAATTTTGTATAAAAGAGAATCCCAAAAATATAGTGTTGGTTCAAAAATTGAAAGAAAATCAAAAGAAAAAAAATGGGATTTTTACCCAAAAGTGAGCGCTTGGCGCCTGAGCGCCCAAGTTGGCACTTAAGCGCCACTTTGGCGCCCAAAAGAAAGTTTTTCCAATAGTTTTGGCGCCCAAGCGCTTAGCTTTGGGATGTGTTTTATCGTTTGAGCGCCCAAGCATCCATTTGAGGGCTCAAGCGCCAATCTCCATAAGCAAAACTTGATTTTTCAATTTTGTTTTAGTGATTTCGAGTCCATATCCAACCTTTCTAACATAATTTGAAATTTGAAATGAAAACCCTTTAAGTCCATGGTCAAATTCTAAAATGATCAATTGATATATTTGGTCAAATTCTGAAATGGTTGTTTGATCTGATGGCTAATTGTAAGCATGCTTGTAGTAGCTTATGATATATGAATGATCGATAAGTTCTATTTGTGTCAAGCCTGAATGACTGAATGACCATTGGGCCCTGGGGTTTTTCAGGGGTATTAGATTTGGGCAATATCGGATTGATAATCTAAACCTGTGAAAAATCCCTGACTGTTAGGCAGTTTGGACGAGCTTTGGAGGTAGGGTTATGAAGGGCTACTCTGAAGCTCATAGGTCCGCTGTGCTTTATTGTTTATCTGATGCTCCTTGAGGGAGATTGGAGGGATAAGAATTTTATATGATATGTGTTAGAGTTATAAGGGTGACAGATCCACCAAACTGCTTGATTCAGCCTTACAACTTGAATGTGATAATTGTTAATGTTATTTGTTTGATTATGACCGTTGTGATTGATTCTGAATTGGTTAATGAATCACATTCGCATCTTCTTATTGATATGCTCATCATTTGAACTCTTGTATTTTGATTTCATGCCATAAGTTTTACTAGATCAGTGAACTCATGATTTCATAAATATCATGTAGGTTCTTAGATCATGGATTAAGTGATTAAAGCTCCGTGCTAGTATATGGCTTTTTCTTTTGGAATTTATGTATATATCATAGCTTGTAGTTTGGCATGTTGAACTTAAACTTATAGTTCGCTAGAATGTATAGAATGTCGGCTTGTATTAATTAGGTTATCTGAATGTAATATTTTGAAAACTTTATGGCATGTATTGATATTTTTTTCTATTGAGAATTTAGTAAGAAATACATATGTGTGTGTGTGTATATATATATATGATAGCTCTTGTTTGATTTTAGAATGTTATCCGTCCGCGAGTAACGTTCTGGATCACGGGGCGTAATGCTACCGTGACCCGAGGTGCTACAAATATATTGATAGATAAATATATTCATGCATATTCTTACATAAATATATATGCAATAAACTTATTTGACATATGCATACACATATACATATATATATATATATATTTCACATATTATGTGCACATATACGTACATGGGGACATATGACATCGAAACAAATTTCTTATATTAGATTATTGATATGTACACATAATATGTAAATGCGTCAACATATTTTTAAAGCAAGCCTAAGGGGAAAATTAATTTTATAGGAAAGATCACTTTGTTCTAGCATTTCTACTCATGGTCAAAGGCAAATTTTGCTCCACCAAAATGTTGTGGTCAAAATGTTAACATGATCCTATAATTTTATCTACACTAGATGGTGCCACGCATGTTTCCTGTGCACATATAGAGCTAAAAAGTAAGTCAAACTACTTAATAGGATTTGAGATTGATCGTTAAAAGCTCTCTTAAAGCTTAGGTCACGAAACAATGTATAAACCAAGTAGGAATACATGTTTTTAATAGTTCAATATGCTGTAAAGCTCATCAAGCTTGACTCAATTAGTTGAAAAATAATAACATATATGTAGAAAAATAATTACTTGAGCTCGACTCGCGTTCAACTCAGTTAAGGTCCGTCCAAGGTTGATTTGATTAACAATCAAATCAATCTCAAAAATGATTTTTTAAAACTTGATAAAACTTCAAACAAATCTGAACAATAACATTTTGATTTGATTCAATTCATTTAAAGTCCTATGCACGTAAATAATTTGAGTGATAAATGTTATTTTTGCATATATATACTTCTTTCACTGTGATAAAATTTAACATAAAACATATGTACTTGTAATCTATTATTAACGTGTCATTGGACTATCAACAAATTACATTGTCAAGACAATAAATATAATATGAACTTATGACACCTATAAGTTAAAACCAATGTGAAATCCTAAGTTTCTTCCTAAACTTAAGAAGAGAATAGAAGCATCAATTGATCTTGTACAACTAATCATGAAATGAGTTCGTCTTCATTGAAAATTCTTTTCGTTTTCTTGATCTAAAATTATAGCAACAAAAAAAAAAACCCGAACATATGCAAATGTTAGCAAATAAGAAATTTATTGGTTTTAGACTTTCAGTTTCGGGTCATGGAATGAGCGAGAATAAACGTAGACAAAAGGGAACAGTTCAGTAACATTTCGAGATTCATGCTATACCAATTTTTTTTTTTTTTCGGGGCACACAAATTCACAATGTGATTTATGTTCACATCAAGTGTAGGATTTTTTTATTTCCTATGTGGGCTTACATATAAAACACAATTGTATTATGGGCTATCTAATTAAAAAGCCAATTAAGTGATTTATTTAAGGGCTCTAGAAATAGCTATTGGGTATGGGCTTTTAATGTATAGAAATCCAATACAGGCTTATTAGGGTTGATAGAATTCTAATTGGCATTGTATATAAGGAATTTTAGGAGTTGTGGTCCCCGAGCAAGATTTGATAGTCAGTTTGCTCTGCCCCATCACAAAGCAAAATTTTGAGACTGCGAATCTAGGCTTGGAAGCACTCAACCATTGGCAATTCTATGGTTCACAGTTGCACTCATGGATCTAGATATATTTTAAGTTATACAATTATCAATTTCGAATTGTGTCTAGCAATTTACATGTGTTCTTAGAATTATATGCAATTGTTATTTGCACTAAATTATTTTTTTTTAACATCAAGTACTAAAGGAATTTCTTTAGAACACTAACCAAATGGTGTATTAATATTTATAAGACATTGCACTACGACCAGTGGCGACTCCAGAATTTTGACTTAGTGGGGTCCTTTCAATTCTTATAATAAGCCTAAATATTTTTATTCATAAGTGATATAGTTACAAAATTTCCATAGAAAAATTTCTAGCTTAACTTAATGATATAAATTATGGTCATCTGTACTAAAAAAGGGATGATAAATTAACATATCAAGACATATATTATGCTAAAATAATTTAGAAAATTCATATATTCAATAATACAAAACACTATGTAAAAGATCAACAAATAAAATTCACTAAAAAACTACTACATTAATTAAAACATAAAATTTTAAATCACCAAAATGGTCTTGAATTTGATAGATTGGTTTAAAATAACTAGCGGGCACTAGCCGTGGTGGAGTCAAAAACAATACTTGAAAAAGAAATGTGAAAAATATAAAGTTTCAGGGATCAATTTGGTTTGACATTGATAAAAAAAAAAATACTACCAAATTGAGGCCCCTTTAAGTTTTAAATTTTAGTGCTAATTGACAATGTACATTTCAAACCTTCTATATTTTAGAACCCTAAACTTTTATTTAGTAATTTGTTGCCAATTTGATGTTGAGATCCTACTCATATATACATATATACATATATACACACTTTAATCCAATATCTAAATATTATATATAAATATATATATATTAATTAAAAAAAATCCAGTGGGGTCCCAGGACCCCACTTCCTCATGAATGGCGTCGCCTTTGACTACGACAAATGTGCCGTAGAGGGGGAAAGAATTATTTATGATTTGGTGCAATACAGCCCCAGAAATGATGTCTTGTCACAATAAAAGATAAAAATAGATATTACATGAATTAGAACTTAATTCATAAAGTCCACGTACAGAGAACCGAGGCATCTTCTAATGATAGGTGTTTGGATATTTTCCACGAGAAAGGAACTTTGAATTTCAGAATCAACAAAGTAGATAATTGTTTTATCTTTGTATCACAGGGTAACTGGTATCGAACCAACAAAATAGCTAACTTCTAAAGCCTTGTCTGCTTATGTTTCTTTCCATCTATGAACAATGCATTCAAGGCAGCAGTTTTTCTTCCATATTTCAGGAAACCACTTTCTCCATGTTGTAGGAGTAGTTTTAGCAACATGAGTTTGAAATGGGAAGAAATGGCTTAGAAGAGGCGGGGGTTTGTTTCGTTATATTTTCATTTGTTTATTTTTTAAATTTTTTATATAAAAACTGAAGGGTAAAATTGGAATACCAAAATGTGGTATCCAAATTGCCACTTTAGATATAAAACTGGCTTTCTTTTTATATAGTAATAGATTGTTTACACAACTATCATTAGTTACATCTTACAACCTTAAAAATTATACCTTCAAAATAAATGATAGCATCTTGGGAAAAATTGCAATGACTTCCTTTGAACTATGGATTTTTCGCAACCACATCCCCTCAGGTTTGGCTTTTTTGCATCAATCTCCCTTCTATTTATTTTTTCATTAGTTTTTACATAATGTCCTTTTGTTTGGGGGGAAAAAAAGTTATTTGTTCCCGTACTAATGACAAGTGTCTATTGATTTTATTTTCTACAATAACAAAGATTATTTGTAGTTATAAAAGCCCAATGAATGTAAAAACAAAAAATATGTATACAAATTAGATATATTATTATATAAAAACCGGAATTTGATATTTCTTATAATCTAATAATTCAAATTTTTTCTTAAAATAAATTGAAGTGCTAAATTAAAATTTTTAATTTTTAAAACATGTACAAATCCCATTATAATTCAATTGAATTTATTTAGAAGTCTAAATCCATTTGGTAGAAAACCGGTAAAAAAGTGAAACTACTAAATTTAAAGCAACACATTTAGTCATAAGGTTTATTATTTTATTTTATACCATAAAATAGATTTAATTACAAGGTTGTGTGAGAATTGCATAATATATTTTATACAATTACAAATTTAACCCTAAGACTAACAGTCAACTAACGGAAAAATAAATGGGGGAGATTACTGCAAAATAACCAAACTTGAGGAGAGCAATGTTTTAAAAACTGGACCGGAGCCAGAACTGGTGGCCTTACTGGTTGCAGGTTCGACTGGTTCAATCGGTTTAATCACTGGTTCAACTGGTATGACATTATAAATATATTTAATATAAAAATAATATATATTATATTATAAATAATAGATAATATATATTATATGATAAATAATAAAAAAATTATAGAAAAATACAAACAAAATAGGAAAAAAAAAATAGTTTTGTTCCTTTCTAAACTTTATAAAATTCTATCAATGGTAGCCCTTAACAATATTAGCCATTTAGCACTTTAGCAACTCTTGAGAGAATTTAAAGACAAAATATTTATCAAAGCCAAAATAAAAAATCAACATTTTTTGGAGCATTTTATCAAACAGTTTGTAGACAATATAAAACAACTATATCTTATCATATTTTTGAGGCACTCTATCAAATACTATTCAAACAAAAGCAAATACAAACATTAAACACAAAATTATCATTTACATATAAAAAAAAAAAAGTGTAAAAATCAAAATCTGACATTCTTTTGTTCTTAGTTCCCACTTCAATTCACCCCTTCATTTTCTTCTTTCTCCATTATCTTCTTATTTCTATAACAAGAAAATTAAAGATTAAAACTTAAAAATTATTTTGAACTGGAATTTTAGGGTGAAAAATTGAAATGATACAAATGGAATTGGATTTGGGGTAGGCTTTTTCTTTTAAAAATGTTGCTGAAAATGGTTTTGAAGAAGGCTGCCTTCTCGCCTCTGTCTTTCTCTTTGCTTCTTAATTAATTTGGCCCCTATAATAATTCAAGAAAAAAAGGGAAAAAATAGAAAATCGGTTCTTTCAAGAACCAATTTTACCGGTTTTGGACCGGTTTCGGACCGGTTCCCACCGGTTAGAAGTGCCACCGGTTTTATGTGGCTAATCAGCCTGAGGAGGCGGCCGGTTCCCGGTCGAACCGGTTGAACCGGCTGGTCTGGGCCGGTTTTCAAAACATGGGAGGTCAGGTGGTTGCCAAAAGTTTATAGTAACCAAACCTAAGGAGAGGTGGTTGCCAAAAGTTCATAGTTGAAGAGAGGTGGATACAATTAGTCCTAGCATCTTACATTCCAAAGCAAATTGCAATATTTTCAAAAGATTCTCTCTCTGTCTTTTTTTGTTTTTTTTTTTTTTTAAGTTTCAAAGAGACTTAGTCAGACACCTTTGAAGAAACAACTTGAAAAATTAATTTTAGTTAGATATGCGAAACATTTGTCCACAAAAAAGAATGCGAGCACGAGGTGCTGCACAAATACAATGACACAGTCCCACACCTCTGGCCCAAAAATGAATCTACTTACAAGTATCAATCAATCAAGCACTGTCTATACTACACACATGACATTATCATGGTTTCTTGAATATTTCAGCATGAATCCTTCCCTGATTGTCAAAATATAAAAGACCCACAAACAAACAGTTAGCAAACAGAAATAATTGACAAAGAACTAGAAAGAATAGACTAAGACTGGGACATACAAGATGATCACTGAAATAATACAATGGGAAAAGAAATACGGTAATTATTATAAAAGTACCTCAAGACAAGATGACAAGTCCAAGATATATTGCTCCACAAAGAAATATGAATGATATCATTCCCCTGCAATCACGTTCAAATACAGTTTACACCTTAACTTGCTAAACAGAAGAAGAAGAAGAGGAGGAGGAGAAGGAGGAGAGGAGGAGAGGAGGAGAAAGGAGAGGAGAAAAAAAAAAAAAAAAAAAAAAAAAAAAAAAAAGAAGAAGAAATGCAGCAATGGCCAATCGCTCGTGAAATACTTTTACTAGAAAGGAGCCAAAACTTACCATGAATGCATATTCTACACGAAATAACTCTGGCAAATATCCGAACCAGATGTCATCTTAAGGTTACTAAAAGTTCTCTCTTTATCATAATTCATGCATGAGTAGCACAACGTTCGACTTTTCGAACATACGTACCAAATAACTCCCCATGCAAGTCCATTACAAGGGCAGGGGCAAATCTCTGCAAACTTCTCAGCGTCACTTGAGTGAACCCTTCGAGATATCAGATCATCGTATATATCTGCACCATAACATATGGTCATATTTGTGTTTTGCTGTCCAGTGAGTTCAATCACATATTATGAAATTGGAGTTTGTACCGTAGACTGAAAACAAACTATTCATAACACCTGCAATTCAAAGAAAATTGCATAAGTGACATGACATTTTAAGGGATAGTTACATGAACGTCGATACCCCCGAGGTTCGGCCTAATTATAAAAACACCTTTATACAGTAATGCCCCCTGCACATTACAATTAGATCCCTTAAAAGTGTAACAAATTAAGGGAAAAATTACAATTAGACCCCGTGTTAATGTAAGGACTGGGATGGAATCATAATTTCTCAACCCAAAGCCATAGGGCAAACATTCAAGGGTATTGAGGTAAATTCCTACCAATGAAGCTGAATAACAAGAAGGGAGAATATAACAAAGGTAAATTCGTACCAATGAAGAGAATAATATAGCGAAGGATACGAACTTCAGTTTTTTCTTGCAGCACCCAGACAACAGCAATAAAAACGATAAATCCTGGCAAGCACATTATGCAAGAATTAGCCACCGCGATTCCTCAAAACTAAGAAGTTATTATGTCCCAAGCACACTAATCAGTTAAGTAACTTACCGATGCAAAGCCCTCGTAGTGTCCACTGTTCAACATCAAAGAAATCAATATGATGTATAAAATCTCAAGAACATAGAGACACCAAACAGTTTCAAAACTTGTCAAATTTAAGCAATGCGTTTTAAGAAATTACGTATAAATACGCAGGACCTTTTTCTTTTCTTTTTTTTTTTAAAATTCTTACATTTTGGGCAATGAAGAGCACAATAAGGAGGGAAAGGATAAGACAACCAGCAGCAATCCTTGACGTGAGAAGATTTGTCGATGCTAGTATAAGAAGCATCCCCCAAAATGATGAACCAAGATCTACAGTATGGAAGAAATAACTAAAAATGATAAAGCAACGTGTAATTTTGGATTGAAAAAGTTGTAAGTAAATGGTGGAGAGCGTTGGAGAAGGGCAACATTCTTCCAAACAAGGAATCTTAAAAGGAGAAAGAGTATTACATCCAGCCGGCAAGATCAACCAATATATACCGCCTCGTGTTTGAGTAACTCCACCTTCATTTGCATGAACCTGGATTCCCTCCACCTGCATGTAAAAGGAGATATAAATCCTAGGTTTAAACATAAATATTCTATCTAGTGACTCACTAGAATCAGACAAGAATTCTGCATCTTTATTATTATTTCATTTTATTTTCAATGGAGAAAATGCATTTGGCAGATGATAGGGAAAAAAGTCATCAAATTGGTGTACGTCTATGATATGTTTCCTCTATCCAAAAAAAAAAAATCTCAAAACCAATATTTGGAGAGACCACATTGCTTATAGAGAAACGTAAATAACGAACTATCATAAATAGAACAAGTAATTTGGTGAATGCAACATAAATAAATGGAGAAAATTTACAAAATGTTATTTTGTATGATACAAAAGTTTATACAATCTAAAACAGTGAAGATATTTACGAAATTTAGAATAATTTGTTAAAATTCTAAGAGCTTCAGTTTTGTAAAAAATTTTGGGTGATAAACACTAAGTCTACCATGAAGAACTTCTAGATAGATAGTGGTCACAACTCACGCAGCTGTATAATCTAGGAATCATTATTTTGAGGCATAAATATAGTCCTATTTTGAGTTTAATATTTATAATATATGATAGATTTGTTGCCAATCCACATCTTAGTTATATTCACACAATCACCAATTACCTTTTTCTTGAATCGATAAACCAAAATTAGAGTTAGTCCAATTGAATACAATGCCCATGCAATAAAGGAAATATCGAGCATAAACCATTAATATATAGTTCATAAAGAGTATAGAAGAACTGTAGTTATCAAATTTTTACTTGAATGTCTGACTTTAATGTATTAAAAGAAAGATTTAAGCCCACAAAGTGAACAAATATAAGGGAAATGCTTTCTACCTGACCACATGTAAGCTTACAAGCAATTGCGTGGCTTGCTTCGTGAAGAAATACGGTGATGAGCTTAAAAGGCGTCAGTAGAAATGTCCTCCATAGCTGCCAATATTACCGTAGGGACAAGAGAGATAAGAACAGAAAATTCAAGGACCAATGTCACGAAAATCTGCTTGCATGAAACAGGTAAATGAAAAAGAAAACAACTGAAAATCAGAAACAAATCATAATGAAATTTCACAATAAGTCGGAACAGAACTAGAATTTGAGCCTGGCTTGATTTCCTAACAAGCCAACTAAGACAAGCTTATCCTCCTTCATCCTAGTATCATTTTGTGTTTATTAAAGAATTAACTTGTGCATATATTCTATTGCAACGCAAAGACATTTTCAGCAAATCAGGTCATTCGTGCGCAAGTCGAACGATAGATAGAACTCCCGGGTTTGAGTTTCTTTTCGTCGATGCATCAACCTTTCTGGTGGCATGACACTTACCCCAGTCTTTTTAACTTAATATGATAACTCAATTCCTATCTGACAAAAGAGATCAATTAAGATTTTGACCAGTATTACATAACCTAGTAAATTAGCCAAATTGGAAGAGCCAGTTAAGATCATCAATGTGAATTTCAACTGAGTGCTGGAGCATCAACAGTACGTAGTTCCCTCTGCCGGTATCGATTGATTCTTCCCCTTGGCTAACTAAGTCTTTTCTCACGCGTTTATATATGGAACAAGTCAAATAGGAAAAACCATAAGAAAGCAGGAAAGAAAAATGACACAAACTGCACAAAAGGAGCAACCAACATAGCAATAATGCTTAAAACATAAGCTTCCCGGAATTCAGGAATATCAAGAGAAAGGGTCTATTCATTTCAGAAAAGGTAAAAAAAAAAAAGAAAAGAAAAAAAAAAGCTGTCTATAATGAATCTACAGGCAAAAGTGACATGAAATAGAAAAGTGTGCTCCGAAGGGTCAGACAAGAGTCAAATGGGAGAGAACAAGAAAGGAGCAAAACTTACAACAAGAATCACAACAGTGAAGACGGCAATGGTGATAAGAAACGCTTTTTGATCACGCTGACAACAATTCTTCAGTTCCCAGTTCGGATTCATGCTTCTGCTCTTCCACTTGCAGAAAAAAAAGAAAGGAAAAAGAAGGAAAGAAGTTTTCAAGAAACAATTGATGGATGAAGAACCTTGAAGAGACGAATAATAGAGGGGGGAAAATCAAGAGCCCAATTGGAGGAGACAAAGTAAAAATAAAAGATTTCTTGATTTTGAATATCTTTTTATATTGATTTCTAATGTTTGAATATGTCCAGGTTACGCGTATGTAGAGCTGGTGTGCTTCCTAACTGGCAAGACGATGTATGGTAAATGATAATCGACTTCTGCTACCAATCGGCGTTTCCAAACGTGCCTTTGTCGTTTAATGAGACTTCGGTCTGAGTCTATTATTAAGGAAACATAACGTAAAAATAAAACAAATAGGTCTTTAACCACTGGGCTCAATTGGGCTTCGGTGAAGTTGATTCACCGCATCAGCCCACAAAAATTTTAGAAAATTAATATTATATTGTCCAAGCACTCTAAATTTAAATACGAATTGAGCACTTTTATGTCTTATATTTCCAGTTTCTAACAGAACTTTGGACAAAAAAGGGCGGATAATTAGCTCAACACTTAATAAAGGTTGAATAATTATTATTACAACCCTATCATTAATTCAACTAATAGAAAACCTATTGGAATATCATAAGTAGACACCTTCAACACGGGATCTAGTTGTAATATTTCAATTGATATATTATATTTTCATAGGTATAATTGATCATTTGAACTAATAATAGGAGATGTAATGAAAATTATTCAAATCTCAAAAGATGTTTGGTAACAATGTCAAACCTAGGGGTGTTGATTCAATTACCTCAAAATATAATTGAACTTCAAAAGATACGCACATACCCTATGATCATGTTTAGTTTGGGGTATTAGGTTGGATATATTAATTCATCCACATGGTTACCGTGCACACTTTATAAGTTACGGCCAATGATTTTTTTTTTTTTTTTTTTGATGAAATAAGTTACGGCCAATGTTAACTCATCCGATCAATAGTAAAAAATGATTCATCTTGGAATGAAATCCTGCTCCAATCACCAACATTAAATACCAAAAAAAGAAAAAAAGAAAAAAAGAGTATCTATATAATACCTACGAAACTTAGGTAAATTACCCTTGACTAGGGACATAACGATAAAAATTTATATTATAGATATAATAGCCAATAAAAAAACACATGTAATGGCTGTGATGGGACTAATATGTTAACGTAGGTACGCTGAAGCTCATACACTACCCATTCAAGTCAACATAATTTCCCAACTAGGCCTGTAAATGAGGAGAGTATTACCTTACTCATACCCATACCCGAAAATACCCATATAACAAGATTATATATTCTACCCTATCCAATGGGTATTAAGACCCATAGGGTCTATCGATTGGGTCTAAAATGTCATATTAATACCCATTGGGTCTACCCTATTTTACCCAAGACCCATTGGGTCTATAAAAGTAAGTATGTCAACTCAGATATTGGAATATTGATGTTCTCATTATCCGGATGTGGATCGAATTAAATTTTTATCAAATGCTAAAAATAAATATTTGTATCTATATTCGTCGAATATCAATCGGATATTCGAATATTATATATTCGTTTTAATAGTTAAAAAGTAGATATAATATCGAAATATTAGTACATCTATTATTCTCAATCTTCATCCTGTATTTGGATTTGTTATTTTATATATCTGAATTTATTATATTAATGTCCAAAAATTAAAGTTCATGAGTAAATCATTTCAAATATTCTAGCATAGTCTAGAATTTTAATATATAATGTATAATTCTTAAATTTTGTTTTTATGTATAATTTAATACCTATACATTGTATTATTTATATAAATAATTATATTTAAAGTTTTGTGAAAATGAGAATAATTTTTAGATGTGGATATTTTGAATGCAAATACTATTAGATCCGTATCCAAAATTTAAGACAATGAATATAGATACGAATATATCCAACTATTTCTTGATACAGATAATATTGGTCAATTTTGAATACGAATGTGGACGGTCGAACAAACATTTAGATATTTTTTATTGGTCTATATAAAAGCCATCTTAATCATTCATGTTTTTTCAAATATTCATATTCTTAACTAAATTACCTCACTAGCATCCTTTAATAAGGAAGCAATAACTTATTCTAAAGATCTTCTTTTTGGGAACCGATTTTTTTTGTTTGAAACTAGACTCATTTAACTTTCCAACCATATATGGCACACCCTCTAAAGAATTTCTAATAAAATTAGTTTTTTGTTCGAAATTACCTTTTCTGCTGAAATTATTACTGCTGATTTGGTTCTGTATCATGAAATATATTGACCACTTGTTTAAATTTATTACTTTTATGTGAAAAAAATGTAAAATAAACATGTTTGAATTTAATACGAAAATATTTAAATCAAGAAAATATATAATTAATTAATACAAGTATGCAACTAAAAATATTCAAATAAAGCAAATACATAACTAAAAAAATTTAGTATATTTGTCACGTAAAAATTAAAATATATATTCTTAAGTTTATATGTATTAAATTTACACATACATTGTAACGACCCGGGTCTAGAACATCCATCCCTAGACCGAAAATCACCACTCGATTGGGAGGGGCTCATAAAAAAAAAAAAAAAAAATCATTCTCAACTTTCAGTCTATAATCGAGTACATACTCATTACAAGTCCCAAATTTTTTTAACAGTATCTAACTTATTAACACCAATTTGAGTATGTAAATACTACAAACCATTACAAATTCACAATTTCTCATACCCAAAATTTAGCAATTAGAATCTCCCAGCTTGATGCAAATCCCAAATCTCAGTCACCTACACATGTTAAACTTATAAAATAAGTTTGAATGACTTAGTAAGAAATTATGGCTAAAAATAGAACGGTAAGTATCAAGCAAGGCTTAAGTGAAAAATTTCAGAATGTCCAATAAAATAAAAGATGACCAATAAACGAGATTGGAGTATCCAACAATCGAATACAAATCAAATAATGAGCTCAGACAGTTTCACAATTAAACAAGTTGAATTATGCTACACGATTGTGATAATTTCATAAATAAACGTAAACGAGCAGCTCATCGAGAGCATAAATCAAACGAGTAGCTCAACACATGAGCGTAAAATAATTCACACAATCGTGTAGCTCAAACATGAGGCTGAACTAGTATTTGGTGGATCTGTTACCCTTATAACTTCAACATATAACATATAATCCTTATCCCTCCGAATTTGCTTCCTCGAGTGGCCACTCGAGGAGCACCACTCACAATTAAGACACAGTCGCCGCAGCACGGTCGACCACGAGCCTTAGGAATAGCTTTTCGGAATCCTACCTTCATGACCCCTTCGAACAACCTAACAATAGGGAAACCCTGCAGGAGACTGGCTGACGGTCCGATACCGCCCTCGCATTCTCACCGGTGGTTCCCAAGGTCCAACAATCAATCAATCAATAGATTTATAATCTATATCAATTGTCCGATTTTAAACAATAATGGATTTCGAACAAATATCGGACATAAACAAATTCATCCATAGGATGGTAAACAATGAGTATCAATTAATCACAATTGGTCCGATTCAATCAATATGAAATTCGAAGCAATCTCGGATACGATTATTTATCAAACGATACTGAGAGCTCAATCATTTCAAACGAATAGACTATGAACACATCGGACAATATTTTCGAAAATATTTCAAAAGGTTTTTCGCAATTATTTGAAGCATTATTTGAAAACATTTCAAAATCAAGCATCATGGACATATCAGTCAATGTTTCGAAAATCTTTCAAAAGGTAAAACTGTATCGCATCATGCATTGACAGTTATTTTTAAAAGGAAGAGAATCATAATAAATTTTCCAATAATGATTCCAAGTGCTGAGAACTAAAAATAATACATTTGAAACATTTAAAAAATAAAATAAAATTCCTCAAGAATGTTTTGAAACATTTGGAAAAATGAAGATTTATAAAGTACCGTGGAAATATTTCAAAAAAAATGAAAACATAACAGGCAATTTTAAATATTTTAGAAAAGACAAATTCCTAAATAATACCTTGAAAATATTTTGGAAGCGTAAAAGCTATTAACAATATTTTTAAAATATTTTAATAAAGTGAAATTTATGAAGTGTTTTGGAAACATTTCAAAAGTGGACTTGACGAGGCAAAATGGAGTAAGGTTATGAAACCGATTTGAAGTCAAATATAAAAATACTATAATTAAGCCAAGTAAGTCTATGATGCCAATTTTTACCAAATCGGTACGTATTTGATGATGTATGAAACTTTTCAAATACAATATTATCAAATTGTGAACTAAACAAGGGAAATAATCACGATCATATCCGAATATCCATAGTGATCGTCAAACCATACAAGGAATCCATAATAGTTCAACAAGGAATAACAAGGACAATTTCAACTCATGCTCATATTAATCGAAATAGGGAAATGAAATCATGATACAAAAGATTTCATTATGTATGAGCATAAGAGATAGCCATAATTCTTACCTCTGGTCCCTAAGCTTTAAGTCCCAAGATAATGTTGAGATCGACTAATTCTTCGAGTTAATTTAGCCTATAAACATCAAGATCAATTAAGCACTAGACCACATTTCTATATCTTATAAAATCTACGATTCAATTTTGGCAGTATATTTCCCGACCATCTCAAAAATACATCCCATTGAGCTAAAATTGGCAATTTGGTTCTATGAATATCTAGACTCGACAAGCTTTCCAACGGTGATTTTATATTCAAAATACGACAAGCGGTTTATTAGTTATAAATTTTTAAAGTTGACCGATGGTTCTGCCGTAATCCCGAGTCAGTTTAACATGTTTGGCTTTAATAAATTTTTTGGGAAGAATGCTTCATGGATTTCAAAGATTCTTGAGTCTATCATTATCTACACTTAATAAAGTTTCTAATGAGTATTTTTGGGGTTGATTTGGTGAAGGAAATCTTGGGTTTTAATGTTTTGAAAGTAGAGGATGTGTTATAGTTCACTCCAGTAGCTCCTCTGCTCCCTTGGGAAATCTGGCAGGTTAGGTTCAAAATGGATTTTTGATTATTTTTCTCCATGATTTTGAGCAATTCTTGATTCTAATACTAACTACACTCAATAAGGTTTCCAACAGCTCATTTTATAGATTTTTTTGATAACGAGAAGTTAAGGTTTCAATTTTTGGAAATAGGAAGTATTGCAGAAAACCTCCCCTGTTCTCGGTAAACTGGCAAGCTACGTTCAAATGGATTTTTCTATCATTTTTCTCCTTATTTTTGTGTGATTTTTGATTCTATCAATATCTAGACTCGATGAGGTTTCCAACGGTACCTTATGTGTAATTTTTGGAGCAGTGTAAGGAGATTTTTGAATTTTTCAAAGTGAGGCATGTACACTGGAAACAGCTACCCGAGAACAAACCAATGTTTTCAAACTTCATTTATTTTACAAAATCATCTAGTCACCAACCCTAAGTTGGATGATCCAATAATCCCTCATAATCTCTAAATTCATACTTATATAAAAAAAAAAAAAAAAAAACTCAACCAAGCTCAATCAATCAATCATCACCAATATTCAATCAATCTCATGAATCAAAATTAATCAAAGGAACAAAGAACCAACTCAAACCCATGGAAGATATATATATGTATGTATACCTGAAAATTGATGGCTGCACAGCTGCAAATAGAGAGAGAGACATGGGTTTTGAGATGAGGGAGGGATATGAGTGAGTGAAACAACCAATTCTTGCAAGCTTTAATTACTAAGAAAAGAGGTTGAGATTTACAGCTGAAATCTACGGCTGCCCATCTGAAAAAAAATTGAAGAGAGAAGTTGGGAATTGAGAGAGAGGCTAGGGATTTGAGGTAGAGAGAAATGGGAGAGAGTGGGATTAAAAGAGGGGTGTCTCCCAAACAAATGAAATTCAAATTCTGATTAAATGAACATGGGATTCATTTGTCATTTTTCAATTTGTTTTGTTCTATCCTATTAATTTGGTGAAAGACTAATTTGAAGTATAAAATAGCAAAATATCATTTCTTGAAAATGATAAAATATTTTTGATTGAGAGGGAAGTCTCAAATCGGCGAAAAAACATCCACTACAAAAAAACGGGCTTTTGTGACCGCGGATTAGTAACCGCGGCAATTGGTCACTAATCAATGACCGAATCAATGACCGATTCGTCACTAATTACGCTTTATTCATAAAGAAAATGAGTTTAGTTACCGGATTTGTGACGGAATTAGTGACCGCTCTTGTAGCGGTCACTAATCGGTCATTAAAATTAGTGACCGATTCATATTCGTCACAAATACGATCATTAATTGTTTAATATAAAAGTGTGACGATCACTAACTTAGTGACCGACTTTAGGCGGTCACTAATTTCATCACTGTTTGGCCCAAAATTAGTGACTGAAAAATAGCGGTCACTAATCCCGTCACTTTTAAAAAAATATTTTTTAATGAACAGTAGTGATCGGAATTAAAAAATCACAATTTGGATGACTTTTTTCCAAATTAAAATTCCAAGTAGTGGAGCATGGACTTGAACCCACAACCACATGCAAGGACAACAAGCATCTTGCCACTGGGCTGCTAAGTACTTATTAACAATTATCCTCACTTTCCTTTTTTGAATAAGTGTTGGGCACTTTTTCTAAGTAACAAAACTACAGAGCAGAAGCTCTCGCACACAGAGTACTCTTCATTTTTAGCAAGCAATAGCCGAAACTCATATGTGAAGGCGGGACAAATCTTACCCAAATTTCACTGAAGTTCAAAATTTTCACCATATCTCACTTTTCCCACTTCTCACCTCACAAAAGAACTTCAAAAATTCTCAGATCTGTTGGGTGGAGCAAGAGCATATATAAAAATTTTCAGATCTATGGAGTAGGAATCGTGAAAATCCATTGAGGTATGTGATTTACTCACATTTTACTCATTTCTTGGGATCTTGTTTTGTTCACATTGCCATTCCTTTTTGCAGTTACCCATTGTGATTTTTCATTTGTTTTTTTTATGCATTTCTTACTGTTTTTCTCTTAACTTTTTTATATGTTTTCTTAACTCATTTTGCTTCTCTTTATTTGTTTGTCTAAAAACATTTGCTTTTTATGTAGATAGAAAAAGTGGATTTGGAGAGCACAGTCGTTGGTGAGAGCCAGAGGCAGTTAAATGAAGTTGGAGCATCCTTTACATAGGTCAAGACACGATGAGTATAGTGGTAAGCCACTAGCATGTTCTACTTAGTTTTAGCTCAACAGAAGCTCTTCGTGATTCTCTCTTACTTAAGCTGCATAATGAGACCGAGTTATTGATTTCACTTTGTGGTGGCCATTTAGTTTGAGTACGTACAGTAGTAAGATGGTCAAAATGTGATTGTCAAAATGTGGATAATCTTTCTTTTCTTCTGTCATTTTTGTCTTATAACCAAGAACAATTTAGTGGTACAACTTCTACTTATGCCACGCATTGCAAATGGATATGGTACTGATAATATATAATGCTTAAGTTTTTGGGTTCTTTTAGTGCATATTGGTAGTTTGAATAAAATCAGTCATATCTAATCATACTAGTAGTTTGTATGCTTTTGTATACGTGCCTCTCATGCGATGGCTAAGGTGCAATGCTACCAATAATAAGAGGGAAATAAGAGTACATAAGCCATGAATCTTTTGTAGTTCTTCACTTTTGGGAGCCCTAATTTAAATTGTAAACTACAGTATATATATATATATATATATTTATTCGACTGTGGATAAGTATGCTACATATAAATTCATCTTCACTAGTTTAGAATTTTTATTACTAATTTTAGCTATTAGCGTTACACATTATGATTTTTCATTTGTTTTTTTTTTATGCATTTCTTGCTATTTGCTTTTCAATTTAATTGATTTTATTGATTTTGTTTGCTTTAGGATTCAACTAATCCCAATTAGCGATTTACTCAACATTATCACCATTTAGTGATTATTGCAATATACGAAGAGAAGCGGCAGCTGCACAGGGAGTACGAAGAGAAGCGGGTGTTGGTCCAGCTCATATTCAGCATTTTTTCCAATTCTTTCCAAACGGTAAGCATCTATCTTTATCCCCAATATATTTATTTTGTTCAACATTATCTCGATTCAATATAATCTTGCTATTTAACTGCTCTTCATAATCCTTGAATATTAAGATTCTTGTAAGATTATATATGATGTTTGAGTGAGGTGAATGTTTTTGTTGGGATATAATTGTTCTGTGAAGAATAAATTAAATTTGGCCATTTCATGTCTTATCATGGGTGCTAAGATCTTTCTGTTGTTTTGAAACATTGAGATATTGCACATTCGAAAAAGAATTTGTCATTAGGAAACTAAATATAAGGTTTTCTCAACTTTTCTAAATATGATAAACTCATGCTGGTAATGTTCCAAGTTGGTTATCAAATTTTGAGGGCGGACACACAAATCTGTGAATCTAATGCCATTCATTAAACTGAAAAAGTAAATAACTATAAACATAGTTTTTTTTTTTTTTATTTAGTTATGTATGCTTTATTGTTTATTGAAGTAATTTATAAGACATATATTTTGAAACTTATCTTATAATCCATATATTCATGCCACTTTTGGTAAGTGTTTGGTTAGCATTGGTTTATTTTTCAATTACAATATAATACTACTACATTGTATCTCTTGAAATAAGTTTAAAGTAGACCTTAGCTAGGGTAAGTGGTTGTAAGTATCCTATATGCAAATTTTCTCATAAATATCCCACAAAATTTTTTTGAGTTTATAGCGAATTGATACATTGAAGAACCATGGTATGCTCTACGTATATCAATCTAAAAATGAAGACACTAAATTGGTTAGAGTTTTTGGTAGAGAAATAACATTTAATCCAAGAATATGTAAATATGATCAATAACTTACATGGTAATAATTGCAATGGTTCACTCACTTATATTTCTAGGGTCTTGAATGCTTAATTAAAACTAATATTTCTTTCTTTTTTATTTTGTTCTTTTTCTTTTTCAAAATATCATTATCGTTTCTATTATTAATTTTACTAGGGATCTCATACTAGCCCTTTATCTATGCAATGTTCAGCGTGCAGAAATCAATATAGGCCCTAATTGTAACTTACAAAAGAACAATAGAAAAATATTTAAATTTTTTTACTTGTTATGTATTTGGAAAATGTTGTGCAATCTATAATACTGAAGAAATCTCTAGCTAAGATTGCAGAGAATATGTCTAATAACCGGAGTTGGATATGGCATAGATTGGATGAAAATGGGTTTCTATCTGATGAATTTAAGAAAGGGGTTAAAGAATTTTTGGACTTTGCTTACTCAAATCCTGAGATTGTTGATCGCGGTTGTATAAGATGTCCTTGCTCAAAGTGTCGTAAGATGAGATTCGATAACCGTGATACTGTGGATTATCATCTTAAAAAGTTTGGATTTGAATGTGGTTACACTACGTGGGATGCACATGGGGAGCTTTGGATCCAACCTCCGGTTGGGGAATATGCTGAGTCTTCAAATAATGATAACATTGGGATGAGGAACATGGTAATGGATGCTGCAGGGCATAATTTCGATTGGGGAATTGATAGCGATGGGCATCCAGTAGATGCTGTACAAGCTCCTAATCCAGATGCTCAACAGTTCTTTGATCTATTAAAAGATGCAAAAGAACCATTATGGCATGGTTGCAAGAAACAGACTAGATTGTCAGCCGTTTCTCAATTATTGAATATAAAATCAGATTTTAACTTGTCTCAATCGTGTGTTGATCGCATCATAACAACAATGAAAAGTATGATGCCAGGAAATGAGAGCTTTCCATGTAACTTGTATAATGCAAAGAAGATAGTGGGAGCACTCAATCTAGGTTATGATAGAATCGATATTTTTGTTAACAATTGCATGTTATACTACAAAGATAACCTAGATAAGAGCAAGTGCACAATTTGTGATTATCCTAGATACAAGCCTAGAGCCATGGGCTCTAAAAAAAATATTCCATACAAGGTGTTGCGCTACCTACCTCTAATTCCTAGGCTTCAGCGGCTTTATATGTCAAATTGCACGGCTAAGGAGATGACATGGCACCACAATAATCGATGTGAAGATGGTAGCATGGCGCATCCTGCACATAGTGAAGCATATCGTACTCATCTTTCATTTCCATTTGTACCACGTAATGTTCGATTGGGACTATGCACAGATGGATTCACCCCTTTCAACAATAGTGGTGCTCCATATTCTTGTTGGCCTGTGATGATTGTAGTGTACAATCTTCCACCAGGCATTGTATGGATGAACCTTATATATTTTTTGAATATGGTGATCCCAGGCCCTAAATCACCTGGCAAAAAATTAGATGTGTTTTTGCGTCCTCTAATTGATGAATTGAAGCATTTGTCGAGCATCGGAGTTGAGACTTATGATGTGTTTCGGCAACAAAATTTAATGATGAAAGCCGCTCTGTTGTGGACAATTAATGACTTTCCAGCTTATGGTATGGTTTCTTGTTGGAGTACTCATGAAAAATTGTCATGTCCATATTGCATGGATCGTACAAAATCTTTTCGTCTCGAAAATGGGCAAAAATAGTCATGCAACAATTTTTGCCTCTTCGTCATCCATATTGAGGACAACTTAATTTTATGAGAGGGAGACGTGAAAAAGATCCTCCGCCTCCACGGTTGTTAGGTGAAGAAATTAGAAGACATGTGTTTATGCTTCCCGCTCAAACATATGATAAGTATGGCAATCCTAATTTATTGCTTGGATTTGGTGTTACTCATAATTGGATAAAAAAGAGCATATTTTGGGAGTTACCTTATTGATGTACCAATCTTATTCGACATAATTTGGATGTGATGCATATAGAAAGAAATATTTTTGACAATGTCTTTAACACAGTTCTTGATGTAAAGGGAAAGTCAAAGGACAATGCAAACGCACGAAGGGACGTAGAGCTTTATTGCAATCGTCCTGAGCTTCATTTGTTTCATGACAATAGGGGAAAACTTTGAAAATCGAAAGCATCTTATACACTAAGTGGCGAACAAGTGAAAGAATTGTGTAAATAGGCTGAGTTGAAACTTCCCGATAGGTATGCTTCAAATATAGCTCGATGTGTATATGAAAAAGAATCTAAGTTCTACGGAATGAAAACTCACGATTGTCATGTATTTATGCAAAGGTTGCTTCTAATTGCTCTCCGTGATCTTTTGCCTAAGCCAGTTTGGGAAGCAATATCAGAGTTGAGTTTTTTCTTTAGAGATATTTGCTCAACGGTCTTTTATGTACAACACATGGAACAACTAGAAAAAAATATTATCGAAATTCTTTGTAAGTTTGAAAAAATATTCCCACTAGCTTTCTTTGATGTGATGGAGCATCTTCCGATTCACTTAACATATGAAGCTAAGGTTGGTGGGCCCGTACAGTATCGATGGATGTATCCATTTGAAAGGTACTAAATCTCTATATTTTTCAAAGAGTCAATATATTAAAAAATTATTTATCTTACACTTGAATTGTGATATATTATTAACTATATGGCATGGATTTCTGCGTCGTCTCAAACAGAAGGTGAAAAATCGAGCTCGTGTTGAAGCTTCTATTGTTGAAGCTTACATCATTGAGGAAGTTGCAACGTTTTGCTCATTATACTTTGATTCAAACATACAAACAAGGCTGAATTAAGTACCAAGGAATGATGATGGTGGAGAGGTGGATCGAAATGGGATTCTTTCAATCCTTTGCCATCCAGGGAGACCCCTTGGAACTCAAAGAAAATGTCGATTGTTTAAAGATGATGATGAATATGCGGCAACACAAAGATATGTGTTGTCAAATTGCATTGAGGTCACTCATTTGATAACGTAAGTTTTCCTTTGTATAATTGAATAAAAATCTTGATAGCTTCGCTTTATAAGTGTTCCTTGGGTTCTTGTAACATATTTGATGAAGAGATATCCAGGCAATATCCACATATGACGGACGCAGAATTATGCGGAATACGAGATTCAAAATTTTCACAATGGTTACAAAATTACGTAAGTACCTATCACAAGCCCAAATAACATGATTAATTATATAACAACATAGTATAATTACAAAGTTCATTAAC
>JACFYI010000890.1:407254-420235 GCA_014898755.1 Handroanthus guayacan | reverse complement strand
GTCGGTTAACCGATTTTTTTCGGTTAATGGATAATTTTGCTCACCCCTAATAATCCCCTCAGGGCACGAATTCGTAGAGGTAACAAATTCAACAAATGATTCGGAATGTGCCTCGAACTTAGGAAAAATTATTTCGAAGTCTTAAAACATCTTAAAGAAGTGAAATATGGACTTGGATTTGCAAATCGGAGTCAAAACATGAAAATTTGAAATCTGCAATAGGTGCTTGAGTACTCGTTCGGGCGCTCTAGCACCAAAATAGTAATTTTCGCTGCTGGAATGGACACTTGAGCCCTCGTTTGAGTGCTTCAGTTCTCAAACAGTGTATTTGGCTACTGGAGTTGGGTGCTTGAGCACTTTTTTTTTTTTTTGTTTTGAAGTCGATTTTCCAGCAAGGTCTTTTCAAGGCAAAACTTATAAAAATTTAAGTTCCAAATTTATTTTAAAAATTTAGGAAAAAAATGCTCTAAGTCCATAATTTCATTTTTTCCACTTTTGTCTCCAAAATCCTTCCATTGTTGAAGGTCCCATATTCTCAAGAGCTTACATAAATGAGGATGGAAATCACAAGAATGTCAAGGCCCTCAAATCATCATTCATAAGAATCATGAAACTTATGTATCAATAAACGCCTCATGGATTCCAATATGAATTCAAATATTTAAGAACAACAAACGAGGGAAAAGATGATCAAATAAGGGAGTGAGGAAGAGCCACAAATCTTACTCTTGTCCTTATAGCTTTCAAATGTGAGGTTAGTTGATCCAAAGACTGAAGTTAAGCACCTAACAAGAACTGAAATCATACATATTATGTTAGGCTTCATTTCATTATACTCAAGTCTCAATATGATATATATATATGTGTGTGTGTGTGTGTGTGTATAACCTAACATTCTTTGCTTACCCAAACATTGTTCTAATGAGAGTGAGTAATTCCCTAACCTTCGCCTTCTTCCAAATACGTAATGCGTATAGTTAAGATAGATATATTTTTCTTTCTTAGTCAAATATAGATATAAATGTATATAAAGAGAGTGTTGAGAGCAAGAAACTTGCATGCAAATATGTAAGAGAATTATGTAGTAAGAGTGTGAGCTTGTCTACTCATAGAAAGAGAGAGAGCTTCTTAGCAAAAGAAAAATTAGTTGAGGACTTGTCTTCAATCTCAAAGCTTGTGAAGAGAGCCTTAGTACAATGGGTTGGTGAGAAATCCCCCCAAAAGAACGGATGTTGGCCCATTTTTTTGATTAAAAAAATCCTTTTTTTTTTTTTAAATGTCTTGAATTTGGTTGGAAGACTTCAACCAAGATTTGGGCCTAAATTGCGGTCATACGGGCCGAATTGACGTGTATATATATTTTCGGATGCAAGAAAAAGTTTTTGAATGTAGAAAAATATTTTAATTATAAGAAAATTTTTCTTGATCATAAAAATGATTTATCGTTAGAAAAATAAATGATTAAAAATTCAATTAGGAAAATTTTCGAAGTGTTACGTATATGCTCCCTGTAAACATGATTGGCACAGTTTTATTTTCCAAAATAAAATATTCCTCATCATCTTGTATGATGTGATCCTGGATTCCAAGCAAATATTAAGTACAAAAGTTTTGATCATGGACCCTTGGTCGGGGTTGATAACAAAACTTGAGCGAATTGAAAACAGGTACCACAGGCATCTTTCCTAAAGATGCAAGTATAAGAGACCCTACTCAGCTCAGCTAGCATGTGGAGCTATGTGAGTGAAGAGACTAGTTGATATGGGCAAGAATGCATTCTCCCCGATAGTATTTTTGGGCTCCGGCAAGCTCAATCTCCCTGGTTCAAGCCTAATCTCCCTAGCCCAAGCCAGAAGTCTAGGAATGCTTGAGGTCTGTCAAGATTAGAAGAGTCCTAGCAAGATCCTAAAATCTAGGAATCTTCATGATATGAAGATTTCTAATCCTAGTAGGATATGGACTCCAAGCCTATATACATGCGGGAAATTCACCAAATGAAGGTATTGGGGGAAGAGGTTTTGTCACATTAGGAAGGAAGATTTTTCAACAAGCTTCGAATTTCATGCACACCACCCACCAAATCAGTCATCAATTTTCTTGTCGCATCGCTTGGAAATTCAATTTCCTTTTCCAGTCACCACTTTAAAAACTTTGAGTTTGTATTTGATGCAGGTATTTTTACTTTATAAATAAAATAATATAAAGTTAAAAAATTACAATAATTTTACAATTAGGTTAATAACACTTAATGTCAAGACAGTGATTAGATAAATTTTCTCCACCATAATGATTGAATATTACTTGAACTACTTTTTATGTTTTAAAATTCATATGTCTCAGTGAACGATTGTATATACTTGAAATTATTAAATTTCGGACTCTTTTCATCCAAACGCTCTGCAAGAGTCCTTATAATTTTGTCCCAGTCATGTAGCTTAGTGAAATTTGACAATTTCATCCTTTTGTCTTTAATTAAAAAACAAAGCTAGGGTGAATCGTATATTTTTTATTTTTCAATTGAATGGGGCAGATGTGATATTTTGGGGAAAAACATGAAAAAGGTCCTGTTGGATGCAAGCTACACATTTAATATATATATATATATATATATTGTGCTTTTGCATTATATAAAAATTACATATTTTAAAAAGGATAAAAAAATCCATTTGCCGCTTTAAAGCAATATTAAATTTAATAATGTTTGGTAAATCCTCTTGAGAATGTTTGGAAATGAGTTTCATTATCGGAAAATAAAATTAAGCATTATTTTTATATAAATATATATTTTATAATTATTATACTATTGTAAAAAATTAAATAATATAAAATTTGACTTCAAATACTGATAAGAAATAACATAAAAGAACATTAATTTACAATAATTTTTTTTAAAAAAAAAAGAAAGAAAAACAAAGATACTTTATTTTTAACATACTTTTTTAATCCTATTTTCAAAGTATATTGTCCCATATTATTTTTAAATAAAAGAGGAGAACACAAATGGAACCGGCTGGGATCACCTATTCTAAAATGGTGTATTATCTTTTATTTCATATTTTGAATACATGTCATGTGTATTAAATATTTTTTTATAAAAATATTTAGTAATAAATACAATACGCATGACATTTATTTAAATGCATAAAATAGAAAATAAAATACTATTTTAAAATAGGAGATTTAATCCAAAACAGAACCCATAAAAAACATGTATATTTTAGGACAATTTGAGGGAAATCCTCACAAAAATTAGAGTGTACGAACCATAGCTAAAAAAATCGTGTGTGATTGATGACAAAACGAATAGTTCTCTTTTTATTACAAGAAAAGAAAATAAATACTCTTGAGAAATGACAACAAATTAAAAGAAGAATATGATAATATACCTTTTCTTTTCATTAGCTTTTTTATGCATTTATCCACAGAACCTTGCAACATATCCCTTTTGGACTTTTACTGTTTACAAACACTAAAGTATCTCCCACCTCTCTTTTCGTTTTCAATCCAGCGATGTAGAAACTGACCTCCCAAACTTTTTTTCTTTTTGTCCTTTAAGGCAAAGAGTTTTTAATTTAATTTTGATTAATATTAGTTATGAGGTTCCCAAAAAATATTATTCTAGGTCAAATCAACTAATGAATGAAGTTCAAGATATTTTGAAATTGAGTTGAATTTAATCGAATTTGGCTTTTACTTGGAATCAGTTTCTTCTTCTTCTTCTTTTGAAGCAAACTTCATCGACATCGAATTATCTCTAATTAAATTTGAAATTCATGAGTCTATATAATTTTATTAATAATTTATATGCTTAATTTTCATATATGTAAATTTATTGACACAGATTACATGCAGTTAATTTTATGATAATTTATACTATATGCAGTTAATTTTATATCATACGCACATTTAATAATAATTTATGTATTTAATTTTAATATACGTAGAGATCACTCAAATTGTTGTGTTTTTATTACATTTTAAAAATTAAGCTCAAACTCAAGCTTGCAGCGACTCGTTGTCTCTAAAATTCGAGTTTAATGATTTAATCAAGTCTGATGCAAGATAGAAACTTTACGCAAAAGAGTATAAATTTTTATTGGCCTGGTAAAGGGATACTAGGGAAGCACCTCCCAGAGATTCGTGTCCACACTTTATTTTGATTTTTCTTTTTTAAAAAAATTCTGCTGTAAGAAAATTGAACCGACCAAATTTGTACACAGGGAAAAGGTGCGAGCTGCGGTTATAGGACTTTTCGACTGTGAAAAATTATTGCCGTGATTTCTACCTTTTTTTTTCCCTTTTTTTTTTTGTGGTTGAGAAATGAACCTGTTTTAGATATGGCAATTGGGCATTCTTACAATCCAAAGGTGGATAATAATGGATTTGGTAAATTTACCCGAGAGTAAATCACCTACATTTTATTAATGAGTAACAGATAGTGAACATGTTACTTGTGACTGCATGTAATAGTACCCAGAATAATCTTTTATTTTTTTATGTAATTGAAATTAAATTAATATGTGTTATTTAATTTAAATAATGCTATTCAAGTATTAACTAAAGAAATATAATAAAAGAGACTACATATTTCACATATTATATTTACTAATGTCTCGTTAACGTATGATGAAAAAAAGAGAAGAATTGAAATAAAAGAGTGACATTTAAAATAAAAATATAACTATATAGTATGCCCAAAAAAATGGTGGATAATTAGGCAGACACATATTGCTGGGTACAAAATATAACGTCCATTACTCGCATTTTTTGGGATACCCATAGGTATCTATGGGTATGGGTAATTTTTTTAGCAAGTCTAACCTTACATCTTCCAATAAAAAGGAAACGACGGTACTAATTCATCTAGGAATGATGATAGGAGGTTTTAGATTTTTAGTTTAAAAATTCAAAAATTCAAATGAGTTTAAACAAAAGACAATTAAAGGAACAGAAACAAATTAAGAAGAAGAAAAATGAGACGAAAAATTTGAGCAAAGTTTTTTGTCTAATAACCACTGACAACAATGGTTGCTCACATGTGCTTCTCTTCCCTTGTACTTGGACCAATCGTCGTAATGATTCACATACCATCATGGCTCGTTTGGATCGGATTTGTGCATCAGGTGACTAGATTATCTTATTTCCTCATCATACTGTGCAGCACTGCCTTTTGGGGTTATTGATCATGCTCTGGTGTTGATTACTTATCAAGTATCTCAGCCACCAATTAAGTGACATGGTTATCGTCCTTTTCATTTTGAATTAATGTGCACTAAAATCGAAGGTTTTTAAGATTTAGTTCCTGAACAATGGCCGTCTTCACATTATATCGATTGCGGTACTATTATTGAGCTAGTATACTAAATTTGCTTATTTTGAGGCATCTAGGGAACTTGATTCTCTTCTTGTGTTGGAGGAAACTTATTGACGTCAATGGAGTCAAGCGCAATGGTTAAAAGACTGTGACAAAAATACTTCTTTTTCATCATAAAGCTTGCGTTCGTAAAAGATATAACCATATTTGCACATTACTACTTCTTTTCTTGATGTGCATTGAAGCATTTTTAGGCCTCGTTAATTAGGCTGAATGCAACGCATTGGTCCAGAGAATTCAAATAGCCCAACAAGCTCCTCTAATGTCGCACCTCTTCTATTTATCAATAATACTATTATCTTCTTTAAAGTTTCATCCTTTGTTGCTTGGACTATTCGAAATATCCTTTCTTCTTATGAAAAAGCTTCTGGCCAAACGGTGGATACGATGAAATTTTCTATGGCTTTCTTCTGCCATACTCCCAATTGTTTCAACAAGAATTTCGTAATATTTAGCAAGAATGCCGTATTTTTAAAGCTAACCATCATCCTTCCTCAGAGCTTTTCCATGCTAATACTGGTCATAAGCCCTCGTTCTCTTGGCAAAGCACCTTGGTTGCTAGAAACATTCTTCCTAAAGGCATTTGGTGGCGGATTGGGGATCATAAAATTGTTAGAGAATGGAAGGAATCTTGAATTCCATTAGAGTTTGATTTTAAGCCTATTACAGTCTATCATCCTGGTGCAGAAAATTTGATGGTTGAATCCTTCATCGATTACCAAAATCAACAGCGGGATGTTGCTAAACTTCATGCATGTTTGCGGCAGGTTGATGTGAACAGAATTCTCTCAACTCCATTAGTTGTGTATGGCATTACACAAAAACGAAAATCCTTCCATACGCTCTGCCTATCATCTAGCTTGCTCGATGGCTGATCATGAGTCCTCACACTCTTCTCAGGTTAGTGGTAATATGGTGTCGAACTGGAGTTTTACATGTGGAATTGAAGTATCACGAGGGTTAAGCTTTTCATTTGGCACTTCCCTCATAATAATTTTTCCAGCGAATCAACCTGGCTAACAGGAAGTAAACCATTAAAGTAAAATGTACTTTTTGTGGAGTTGGACTGGAAGATTCTTCTCATTGTTTTCTATTTTTTGATTTTGCCAAAAAGATTTTGGATTCTAGTTTTTATTTTCAGCTGTTAAGTTTACAAATTCGTACCCCTTTTGAATGGCCACGACAACTTTCTTCATCTTTGGACAGTAGCAAGGTGGCTTTGTTTGTGTTGTTATGTTGGTCTATTTGCAGAACCAGAAACCAATAAATTTGGAATGGAGAGAAGCTCAATCCTCGGATCATAATCGTCCAGGCTCAATCTCTTGTGGATGATTTTTAAGCAGCAAAAATATATCAACTTTCCCCTTAATCTTATCCTCTACTTGATGCATGGATCCCACCGGCCAGTGATGAGATTAAGATTAAGTATGATGATGCTTTACATGTTATTGAAGCCATTCACAAAGTTTCAATGGTAGCACATAATTCTAGTGGTATTTGTATTATTTGGGCTATAAATGCAATCCCAGATGTATTGCATCCCATGGAAGTGGAGGCTCGAGAGGTGTTATTTGCTATTGACCAAGCTAAATCTCAAGGTTGGAGAAATGCAGTGTTTGAAGGGGATAACCTTGCAATTTATCAAGCTCTTGGTGTTAATGATGAATCGTTGGCTTTTTTTGGTAGTATTATTTTAGATTGCAGAGGTGTGGTTTCTTGATTCTCTTCTTGTTCCTTTAGTTTTGTTAAGGGTGTGTTTGATAGGGAATATATAGAATTTCCATAAAGTAGGCCCATTAGTGATTAGGTGATGTAAGGTATTTTAATGTGTTGTTTGATAAGGCAAATTAATGATATGAACTTGTAATACTCTATTACATTATCTCTTGTTTGGTAGATCAAATTAAGGAATGTATTTGTGACTTTACTAAATTACCCTTATATATTAATTCCTTTTTTGGTGTTGTTTCTTGTATTTGTTATTGTAGTTGTGTGCATATTGACTGTTGGGGATCTCCTCTCAATTTACACTCACACGCACACACATATATACGTATATATGTGTGTGTATATATATTGTTTCAAGAAAAAATCAGTTGTATCTTTTTTTGCATTTTTTTTTTAAATTTTTTGTGGTAAGGCTGATGAGTTTTTTTCTTTTTTTTTGTTTAATTATTTTAAGGCAAATTGGAATGGGACCCGCATTGATGGCGGCTGACACACCACATAATTCATTACCTTCTGCACCATTGCCATGGACATATACACTGCAGCAGACATTTTACCGTTTAACAACGGTAACAATTGGGTCTATTTTTCCAGAATTTTTTTTTTAAAATTTTTAAAAATGCGTGCTTCATGTCAATGGTGTGCTTGGAACTGGGGATGTGTCTGTATATATATATATATATACCCCATGCTTACTTAGTCACAATTCCAAACAAAAGGAGCTATATATTTACTTCTCGTTTGTGCAATATCAGTGTGCTGGGTTTTTAGATAAAAGCAATTCGAGTTCCTTGGAGTTGGTAACTGGACACTTCTCCATTTGAAGAATCAACATTTCATAGGTATCAATTACTTTGTTATGCATTTTGTTGTATTTAACTTTGGTTTGGTTAAAGATAATTATGTAATTGGGAAAAAAAAAAAGGAAAAAAACATCTCACATATATATATATATATATATATGTTTATTGCTGCTGATATTACATGTTGTGATGTTATTGTAGAAACACTTGTTATTTCATTAACAAATAGTCATATTTTTTTCTATCTTAAGGTTTACCTCATACGGATGATATTAAAACCTTCACCTCAATGCTCGTGTGGGCATGGCCAGATGGTATTGCGGCAATCGAATACAAAAAAAAATCCGGGCCGATGGTTTTACAAATGTCCAGTTGGAGCTAATCACAAGGGACATTTCATATGGTGGGATGAGTTTCAGGGATTTTCTTATCATGTCTCCACTTCAAAATATACTGAAGCACTAAATGGTGTCCACCGTAGTGAAGCAAGCACAACAGCCCGATGCATCAGTACCCACAATAATGTTGTTCAACCGATTGATAAGTCATTCTCACGCACGTCCCGAACTGATGGGCTAGTAGTTCGGTATGATCGTTTTAGATTTGTCAACAACAAAGTGCTCGTTGTATGCAGGACATGTGCGTGTTGTGGCTGCCTTGTGTTAGTAGCTACTATTGGGTTGGTGATAGGATTTATCGTAGCAAAGTTTCTATGAATTTCTTGAATTACTTTTATTATATAGCTTGTCAATAACTTGTTTAGAAAAATATTCGGCAAATATAGATTTTGGTTGATGGTTTTTACATTTATATAATTTTTATTTTTTTTTTCTTATTTTCGTTTATTTCATATTTTTATAAATTTTATAATAAAATTCACTTGGTATGTTGACATTATTGAAATTGCACAAAGTTATATAGTTCATTTATGAAAATAATTTGTTAGTCTATGAACAAAAATCTTATAAATAAATACCTGATCCTACCTATTAAGATTTTAAAATCTATCTTGACAATTTAAAAATATAATCAACGCAATTAATCACACTTTTGTTTAATACATATTATCAGTAGTAATTAATATATATTTAAAAAAATAATATAGAATAAATTACTTATGTATTACCCAATAATTTTTAGAGAGTGAGCTAAATACAGAACTGCCTATATTTTAATTCCTCAATAAAATTAAAGGAATTAAGCATGTTTAAATTAAAAATCATATATTCTAAATTTTATATTCTAAATTTTCTACAATATCTAAACGATAATTATTTTCATAAAAATAGAAAAGAACTAAGAATTATAAGTAACTTCAATTGATATGTATTAATTTTGTAATTATTTACATAATATGAAGATTTTCATTTTAGTAATGTTTAATCTTAACAAACTTTATTTAAATTCTATTTTTCTAAATTTGTGTGGAAAATAGAATAATTATATAAAAGAGTATTTATCGGTAATCTATACATAAATTTAAGTAAGAATAACAACCAACAAGCGTAATATTTGTTATAAGAAACGGAAATTTTCTTAAATTTTCTAGTTACAATGAATTTTCTCCAGTCTTTTTCCTTTTTTGTTTTCTAGGAGAATAGAATTTATACTAATTTTACTCTATCAATTAATTATGAATAAAAATTAAATTATTTCTATAAAATATATTTTCCCAAAATACTTATATGCAAATTAAAAATATATGTCATGAATTAATTAAATAAAATGGTGTAATTAAAAGAAACTGAGATTAATGCTATGATACCACATTTTGTCATAATGCAATGCAAGAATATATGAGGGTATTAGTGGAACTTTACATTCGGTCAACAACTAAACAAAGTTTGGGTGAGGTGAGCAATCTTTAATTAACACAAGGGAAATTGTTGCTAATTAAAATAATTTATGGGAGTTGTTGGTAATTACAGATTTCACAGGGGGTGTTTATACAAAAAGCTCCTATAAATATGTACGTAATTGGTAATAAAACCCATTCAGCTTTCTGCTATTATAATTATAGTATAGAGTAAACCTTGGATATCATTCATCATATGTTGCATAAACAATAATGTGCGGAGATCACAACACCCGATTGCTACTAGTTAAGATAGATTTCACGCCCCCAATGCTATTGTTATGTTCCCACCTGGCAAGCTGCTGAAAAGTATTATGGCCCGCAACCTGTAATACTATTTTGGACTCTTCCATTCAAACTTGACTATAAATATGGCATGTTTTTAGAAAAAAATGATCACACTCTTCATAATTTCCCAGAATCCTAAACATCCCCCCCTCTCTCTCTCTCTAATTATTTATTTGAGATTTTTTTGGGTTGCATTTTTTATGAATGGCACCCGCAACCCGCGCACCCAAACGAAATTTTTCTACATTGATAATTGGACTGCACAGTCCGATCATGAGTTCATACATTGATTAGCCGAGTATGCGACGACATCTGAGGTCATTATATGTCGATCAGATGTCAATGCACTTCAATTTGCAGTTGAGAGTGTCAATGAAAGGTGTGGTACTACTTTTACTATGAACGAAGCAAGAGCTAAGTTTAAGCAACTACAGCAGTGACACACTGTGTTTGGTTTCATCATAAATCACCCAAATATTTCATACGACTCTGAAACGAATTACGTGCATGCAAATGACTACATTTGGGACTATTGTACCATGGTAATGTGGTATATTATGACTAAAATTTTACGGACATCTACGTTTATGACACGTTATTTAGATACCTCATATATTGATTCTCATTTAATAATTCAGAAGTACCCGCTTGCGGAGGCTTATATGCTTTGTGGGGAGAGTCATTGGGACGAGATGTGTATTATATTCGGACAGTCGTCGCTGATTGACATGTTTGCGGAGACTGAAATCATCCAAATCTCTGACACGCAGAGCAACTCGCGGCCTACGGAAAGGAACATATTTGGTCGGAATCTCCCTCTACTCACAGGTGGGAGTCATTCGTCACGTGGCCGATTATCATCTACACGTGGACAGCCTAGTAGACAACGCATGCCATCCGTTTCATCACTTGGACCCAAAATATCATCTGCTTATTGGGACAACTTGGGTAAGCTAGTTAGTTTAAGTGATCTACCAAGCGAGGAGTCGGTGCATAACAAACAATCTCGATTCCCATCTGATAGCGGAGAAGCAACTAGCTCATACGGGTCATCAACCGCCCCTAAGTAAAATTTTAATTTGGACATCTTGTTTTAATTATGTAGTGATACGAAGCATGGAGTTGTTTTATGTGACGGGTCCTATAAGTTAGCTATATTAATTTTCGTGTGGTCGTAGGCATGCAATTGTAAAATTCGTGTTGTGTTTTGTCATATTGTAGTGAAAGTTCCTCACAAGTTCAAGCAAAAAGATCCGGCTATGTAAAAGTATTATGCGTGATTCTAAAAAAAAAATAAAATGTTGACTAGTAGACAAACGTTCACTCCATTACATACCGGTAGTAGAAGTAGGAAAATATAGCCATTTATGATAACACTGTTCAATAGAGTTACCATAATATTTAAAAAGAATGGAACAAGGTCCGATCTTGGTACATACGGGGAGGAAAGTAAAATAAAAAAAAATAGGAAACAAACACCAAATAACCAAACTGCGATGATAATGACCCCCATCCACTCTCGGTCCAGCTACTCTTCATCAGAAGAGTCGGGATAACGATCAGCGTCGGTGTTCATCGGTTGGGGCTCTTCGGGAAATAGAGTCGCACGCTTTTTGCATAAAATGTCATGGAGATGATGATACCAATATAAGCCTTTCGTACGAAATATCCGCTGCTTTGGTGTTTCATGTGGATGTGAATAAATAACCCTCATTTTATAAAGTCGATGAGTTTATGGCATAAAAAAATTGTAATTATGATATGTAGAAAAATATACCATACCATGTCTGGATTCCCTCCTAAGTATGGTTCTAATGTTAGGATGACGTTGTTGACAGGGTAGTAGATTACTCTGGGCATGTCGATGTAATCACGAAAGTCAACATATTCACGTCTCAATTGCATTAGTTTCACTTGTACATCACTTGGTGGAATAAACGTTATGAAATGCCTTGACAGCTCACGTGATAGCCTGATGCATGCACCCTCCAATACATCAACATCGCTGACATCTTTCGTTTTGGCAATATCATGCAGTAGCAGAATCAACACACGCTCTTCGCAGGACGAAAGACAAAGTTCTTGAGATAATATGTTTAGGTATTCCTCAGACATTTTTGTTAAATTTTCTTTCTTTTATTGACTCTAATCAAACACACTTGAAGATGATTGATTTATTAGTGTATGAAGGGCTACTGAAATTTCACATCGGCCGAGTGTAATTTATATGTGTTTTTCACCTCAACACCCAATTGCTTTTGTTCTACTTTTCAACCATTCACGTCATTGGTTGCTATTGACAAATAGTAACTTTTATTGTTTGTATTGCCAAGGCTGCCACCACTACAACTTCCAATGCCTTCCATGTATTAAATCAAACTTTTATTGCAGGTTGCACAAAGAAGAGCATGTCAATTTGGACTCATCCGTTTTAGAAGCATGTGAATAGATGACTTGTCAAGTACTTGGTCTATCAAGCAAAAAAAAATCAATTGCTATCAAACAAATTAGAGGCCAACTAACAGTGTTCATAGTGGAGTCCAATCAACCCATTGCTTTTGGTGAAAGAAGACAGGGAATATGGCATGTGCTTGTTGGCCAAATAAGTTGCAAATATATCATATTTGAAGGGATTCGATGATCATAAATCTGTGGACTAATCAATATCATGCATTCATTAAAAAAATGAAGAGATTAATCAATATCATGCATATCATTTATCACAAAAACACATGTAATTAATTGAACACGCTCAAATGCCAGCCATGTACACGGCAAGAAAACAGTTCCATTCAATATTTTTCACATCTCAAAAACATATTCTGGAAATTGTAATGATCCGCTGGAACAAATCACACAAATAGCGTTTTAGTCATACATAGTCGAAATCACAATTGCAAAAGTAAGACAATAATACTAGTTCAAATCCCCCG
>JACFYI010000890.1:376696-391954 GCA_014898755.1 Handroanthus guayacan | reverse complement strand
GTTTTATTGAATAGCATAATGGAACTCAGTGAATATTATCACGCCAAACATATCCACATTAGCTATTTAATCTAGTTCAAACCATCTATTTCTCATACAACTTGTAAGACATTTCAAAGGTCTACAAAAAAATCAGTTCCAAATCAAACTTGCCTCCGTTAGACTTGGTTTACGGTCCACAGATCTGAGTATATATACATATATATATATAAAAGTTCAAAACAATATCGCGTAGCTTACGCTTCCCTTTTACATTTTAAGAAATAGATAAATAAATTATTGATTAACTTCAGATCCAATGTTGTTTAGACTGAATATTAACACTCGCAAGCACATATTGAAGTTTCAAAGCATCAAAGCATCTCGAAATAGAAATTGGAATTTTTGCATCTTTATAGCTTTTTCCCTTTCTTTAGCAGCCGAAGGATTGAGAAAACACTCATAAACTTTAATGCCAAATGCCTCAAAGTCAACAATAATGGCAACAAAATTGTACCCACTTCAATACATTACCTCCGTCTTCCAGCTGCGTGCCGTACGCCAATGTCGAAGCCTTTTTTTCTTCAACAGGTGGGTCTTGTGAGTGGTACTTGAACTTGGTGTTTTTGTCTAATGGGGTTTTTCAAAATGCATATTTTAATTTCCTTTTCAGGGATAAAATGGGATATTTACACCCAACATTCCTTTACTTCCCCAAAATACCTTCTAATCGGACCTTCTCAGCTGCTATTATAGTCGCCATTACATTCCATCAATAGTGCGGGCTTTGGCAAAAAAACGGGCTGGCCCAATTTCGCAATTGTGCCCACCAAACAATACATTAAGGAATTTCACCTACCATAATATCACATAATATAGCCTATCAAACATGGCCTAAGAAGTTATTGGTTTCTCACTGTATGGGTCACTTAAACAATTCCAAAATAGAATATGGACTTGAGGAAGCAATGGAGTTTTACCTTGGAATTTACATGTGGGATCTTCAAAATAAACAAGAAGAAAATATGAATGTGCTGCTAAAAAATCTCATAAACTTTGTTCGTCCACTACATGGATTCTCTCTTGAAGACTTGACTATAAAAGAAGAATTCAGTACTGCAAATTCGTAAAGACCATAAGTGAAATGTATATCTTGAATTTCAAATGCATATTTACACTGCAACATCATAAGATAATTTCTAACTTGCTCATTCCATCGTGACAATTGAATCAGGTGATGGGGGGTTGCTGCTACCCCGGAGTAGCCCAGCATCTTCATCCATCAATATGTCGACAATTTCTACTTTATGACTGTTCAGATCTTCATTTTGTATCCCTTTCAATGTGTGAAGCACTTCTTCCATTGAGGGTCTCATATCTCTCTCCTGTTGCAAACATCGGAAAGCTAATTCTGCAATTAATGTAACCATCCTTCTAAAAATACTATTTGTCTCAAAGCCAAGATTTTTGTCCACCAACTCACGTAACATATGGTTCTGAATCTTGTTGATAGCCATACTAGATAAGTTGATATCATGGTGGTGCCTGTTGGTATCCACAGCTTGAAGTGATGATATAAGCTCAATTAACACCACTCCAAAGCTATACACATCGCTTTTTTCTGTGAGTTTGTAGCATTGGTAGTACTCAGGATCAACATAGCCAGGAGTGCCTTGTGGAGCAGTCGACACATGAGTGACATCATTAGGGAATAATCGACACAGCCCAAAATCAGCAACTTTTACATGGAAATCATTATCTAGAAGAAGGTTATTAGTTTTAACATCTCGATGTATGATGTCTGATTTGTGAAGATATGCCAAGGCGTCAGCTGTTTCGACAGCAATATTCAAGCGAATAGACCAAGATAGCAAGCCTGACTTGGCTCGTTTTCCATGTAGATGTTCGGCCACTGTTCCATTTGCTACATATTCATAAACAAGAAGTAGTTCTCTACTTCGCCTAGAGGTGCATCCATATAGTGTCACTAGGTTTTGGTGCCTCAAACGAGTTAGAATCTCAACTTCATTCATGAACTGCTCCGCACGCCTAAAATTATTCTCATACAAGCGTTTAATTGCAACTATACGACCATCACTTAGAACCCCTATTTGAAAAATAAAAAAGTGACTTGAAGCTCTAGCTAGTATTTGATAAAGATTAGTCAAATTATACTGTAGCTGGTGAATAAAATAATGGGGTTGTATTCATACCATGATACACAACACCAAATCCACCATCTCCAAGTTCTCTAGAAGGATCAAAATTGTTAGTAGCTCTTTCAAGTTCAATGTAGTCGAAGACCTGCACCCCAAAGTATGAACTTCCCCTGCTAGGATTAGATTTTGTAGAAGGATATGAAGGTATGCTTCTGGTGAATTTAGTTGAAGGTAAGGAAGAGAGGCCGTTGCTTGAAGGGGGAGTCACAATATCCTTTCCCAAACCTTGAGCAGATTGGGAAGCAATACGTTGTTTACCTCGTTTTCTGTAATAGAAGATTAACCATCCAAAGACAACGCCAGCAAGAACTGCACCAGCTATGGGAAGGACTAGACATGCATACGAGGAAACAATTATTCATTTCTTCAAGCATAACTTGTTTGGTAAAAATACAACTATCACATTCGAATGAGATCATACCAATATTCCGTTCCCTGTTTGAACGATTACTTCCTACTGCAACCATGAGATTTCAAAATATAAGTGCATTCAATAAATGCATATAATCTTTAGATTGTTGCATAAATTATAGATATATAACTTGTCCATCTAACAACACATTTTGGCCAAGTCAAAAAACAAGTATGAGTGGAAATAGACAAACCAGTCAAAACAATCAAGAAACAGAAGAAATTATTTACAGTTGCTATACTCCAAATGAATCATACATTTTGATGGAACAAGGGAATTTCAAATACAAGCATAGCTACAAGCAAACGTATCTTCCACAAAATTGCCAGAGAGACATTAGTGGATCAGAGTAGCTTAGGGGAACAAATAGAAAAGGCAGATGATAAAAATTAAACTAAAAAGTATAAATTAAGATCAATGACAGCCTAAAGTTAGGCTAACAATTGATTTCAGGAAGTGACTGCTTCTAAATAGCCTGTATAGCACAAAAAGGTAAAAGAAAAAAGAGAGAAAAAAAAAAGAAAAAGAAAAGAAAAAAAAAGAAAGAAAAAAGAGCACCTTAAGGACAAGAATTCATGGCAAGCAGCGTCTAGAGAAGTTCAAGATCACAGCTAAAGTTCTAGAAGGACCAAAAAGGAGCTCATAAATCCACATGTCAACTGCTAGCTACAAATAAGACAATAAGGACGAATAAGTGGGTACTTAATATTCTATCTCTTCTAATATTCCTCCTGCAACTTATTATGACTTGAACATTAACACGATCTTTGTTTTAAAACTTTTAGATCAGAAAAAGAAAATGTTTGGAAAAAAAAAATGAAATTTTAAGTTTGTTTAAAGAAAAAAGAAGACATTAAGAAAAAGAAAACAAGTAGAAGAAAATTCATAATGTATTGGACAAGGAGAGATGCCTAAATAAGCTTGTTTCTTCATTTTCTTCACCATTTTGTAAGGAAAATAACTTTTTTTTCAACTAAACTACATGTTTGCTCAAGTTTTCCTTAATGTTTTCCTTAGTAACCAAACAAATAAAAATGTTTTCCTTGGAACTTTCTATTTCTTTTCATACCAAAATTCTTGTACCAAATAGCATAAAGAATTTCCGTTGTACATCTTGATGAGCCCTAGCTTATTTATTAAGGGGGAGATTTCATAACTGTAAGGTTATGAGTTCGATTCCCACTCAATATGTAAGCCTTTTATTCTGCTTAATAATAGTTTTGTTTGATTTTTTAATGTATAATTCTTTTGTAAAACCTCTTCTAGTTAGTTATTGATTTTGAATATTGATTATATAATGTATTGATGTAAGGATTGGGTATATTAATTGTAATCCTGGAAGAAAAAATTGTGTTGTATAAACTCAACGTTCTTAGTAAAATAATTATTGGAGGGAAGATGCCAAAAATTCTAGGACTAATTAGAATCATTGCAAAATCAAGGACGTAAACCCTGTGTTATAGTTATTTTATCGGGATTCCAAGAACTTCAAGAAAGTGCCATGATTCAAAGGACGTAACCCCTATGTTATAATATCGAAATTCGCATCATTTTTGGGTTGAAAAGGTTCCAAGTCAAAAATTGGATTTGCGGCTGAGATTTCAAGGAATTATCACAAGTCCCTGTTCTGGGCCTCTCAATTCTTGATTGCAACCATGATTCAAGCCCAGCCCACTAACGTATGTTTGGATTTTAATATAGTTTTTTTTTTTTTTTGGCAAAAATACCCCTGTGAAATATCTAATTGATGACATTCTTCCTCTGCTATGTTAATTGAAAATTACTGCATGTGTTGGTTGATCAATGTCGAATACCACCCTAAAATAAATTTTGCAAATTATTTCATGAAAAATGTCCATTTTACCTTTGTACACCACTGTTAAATTATTTATTTTGAAATTGACCATACAAATATAAAGATGGCAAAAAATTATTTTTTTATTATAATTTTCATACTAATACATATATTTATACAGTAGAAGCTGCATATATTTCTATAAAAAAATTATTTTTATAAAAAATATCAGATATCACACGTATATATATACACATGCTTAATTATACACACATATGAATGGAAGAAGATGAAGGGAAGAAGAAAAGAAGGAAAAGAATAAAAGAAAATCGTAAAAGAAAAAAACCCAAAAAAAAAAAATATAAAAAGATAAAATATGGGATTAAAACATAAGAAGGTAAACATATTATAAAATGTAGTGCATATTTGTCCTTGTAGTGTCGGTCAATGAATAAGATTGCCTACGGGTGCATTGAACAATAATTATTTAATTTGTCAATTAAAATAACAAAAGAAGAAAATTGTCGATTAAACATCTTACAAGAAGTATTTTTGCAAAAGGCTGGTTTTAATTTTGAAATGAGAATGACATATAGGTGACTCTGTCTACCTTAAAACCATAAAATATCTTTTTTATTAAGAGTCAAAAAGTCGAGCCACTAACAAGCCATTGCCACACAAGTTCTCTAACCATCTAACAGTAATTACTACAACTGCACTTCTAAAAATATTAAAATCAAATTTGCAAAATCTCAAACATTTACCAACAATCACGAGTGATACGTAGAAAAGTAATAAATTATTCTCTTCCACCAAGTCCAAGTGAAACTTGGTCAGTCAGCATATTTCATTTTCAGATTTTTTTTAGAAAGAAAAGCAATTACATTCAATTATACATTAGTTTCATGACATGAATACATTTTAAAAAGCAAATAAATGAACAAAATACAGTTCAATCATACATCAATATCATTTTATTTTAAGATATTAGATTGCCTTTATACATTTATAAAATTTTTAAATTAATTGAGTGCAAATTTTTTTATTTTGAAAAAGACGTAGAATATTTACCAATCTATAATCCAACGCACACGACAAACAAGGTGCTGCATGATATTATGAAAGTAACCCAAACGATCAAAGAATACTCACATATATATATATATATAATACAATTCTATAACTAATCTAGAGGGTTGGCCATGAACCTGATGATGCCTTCTCATATTTGATCATGGATGATGTAATTTAATTGCTAGGTACTTGGCACTTGTTATCCTAATTATGCAAAGTGATTGCCACCAGAGTTAAGATTTTAATCCAAAGAATGAAGTTGACTACGGTTAAATGGATAATCTAATAGGACAAAATCAATATTTCAACAGATAATTGCCTAAGTACTCCGCTATGAGATTTGGCCTAATTGTAAAGATACTCCTATAGTTTGATATATTACAATAACATTTCTAGCCGTCGTGAAATTATTAAAGGCTCTACTTGTAATATTTTACTAAATCATCCACACTTTAAAGGTATAATCTATATGCACGGAATGTGACTGTAATTTATTAAATCGTATGGGATGCACATTTCCATAATTGTGTCAAAATTTGGTGAATAATGTTGAGGTAACTATCCCATGTATTCAGTTGATAGGAAGTTAATTCAAAAACCAATGACGTACCCGGCGATGGTTTCGTGGTTGGTGGGGCTACATAAGCCATGGGACAGGTATCAAAAACATAGGGTGGATCAGGGCAAAGGCAAGCTGTTTGATTCGTCGCAAAATTAAAACCACAGCGGCCCTTGGACGCGGTACAATCACTGCACGGTTTGCTATCAATCTTCCACCTAATCAGAAAACCCTGTTGGAGAACCTTATCCAATCCCCCAGCTCCATTCCCACTTACAGGCCCCGGAACTACAATGCTAGCGTTGCAATTTCCAGGTCCCTGATTTCCAGGCACAATATATGCACCATCATATCCACAAGAAATATTGCTCGAATCAGGGATATTCACGCTGCCGGGGCAGCCATACAAAAACGTATAATTCATGTATGGACCCGCATACTCAAATATCGAGTTATCCAGGGTGGTGCCCATCATTTCTTGGGGACAGGTTCCTTCCATGAGATCCATTCTGGCAATTCTCATGGTTTGGGAAGTTTGGTTAATTTCCAGCACACGATAGTTTACTTTCATGATATAGATGTTGGTTATATTTGTCTGATAATCACAGCCGAGGACTAAACCGGGATAGCCACAGTATAAAGGATCGAAAAGTCCCCGGAATGGGTACCCGATTCCGGTGATTGTGTTGCCACAGGTGAATGTGTTGCCGCAGGTCTGGTATGACCCGTCAGCGTTGCTAAAGCTTGATCCATTGTGGGCTTGGAACAAAACCAGCAGGAAGAAGGAAAACCATGAAAGAATTTGGGAATTCATGTGAAGAAGAATTAATGTAGTTGGTATAAGTGCACAAGATTTAAGGACATATATCGACCTTGGAAGATAATTAAATACTACCTTACTAAATGATGGAAACTGGTTGTTGGCACATAAAATCAGAGAAAGCGATTTTTGTGTGAAAAGAAAACGAATTAGAGATTCTGGCACTTTCTAAGTAAATTATTATATTTGAACATGGAGAATCCACATACTGGGTAAGAAGGAGAAAACAATTGCTTTCATTGCAAGCCAATTATATATAAGGGGCTTTTTTTTCAGTTACTATATATGTATATATATATATAAAAGCCTATGTGAGAAATAATTAGTTCACCAACACATATCATCACTTTTGACTAAAAAGCCGTTTAAAATAATATTATTGTCTTTTCTAAAATACAATTTCTAAAGGATCACCACAAGGATTATTTTGCCAATTGTTTTTAAGTACATGGTTTTTTCATTTTTTTTTTTTTGGTGCCAATCGTGGTTTATTTGCAAATTACTTTGGGGTAGAATGGGCAATTTGCCCTTAAAATGCAACTAGATTCACATTTCATGCGCATATAACAAACATTTCTGACGGAGGTTTTTTTGCTAATTAATTAGTCGTTAGCATCCCTTGTAGTTTTTTTTTCTTTTTTTGGCGTTTAACATAACACAAGGTGGGCGCTTGCAAAAGCTCCATTTATAAGAAGAAATTGCAAGAATAAGAGAGTTCAAGAGGCTATATGTGTGTGTACATTAGCAATTGCCATACGTTCGATGCATGTGCGCTAATTTTTTATTCACAAAAATAACAATATTTATTTATTTTTAATAATGACAAAATTTCTTATTATTCAATATTTTTATTTGTATATATCATCTAAAATATATCATGAAACTTCATTGAAGTTCAAAAAATAACATAATTTAAGAAAAATGGAATTAAAGTTTTTTAAAAAAGAAAGTCATTTTCCTTCTCTTAATTTTCTATAACTACTTTGCAATTATCATTTACAACAAGGTTATTTTATCCATTCATTCAAAAACGTGCCATAGCATAACTACCTATATATGGTGGTCATGCTTTTTATATGATGATATCATTAAGTGCAAAGTAGCCCGATACGTGTACTTGAAATAAGTAGATAGCTAATATAATCTAATCGTTATATGTATCTAGTTATTATATCATATAATATGATATATTTAATAAAATTACTTGCATATTGTAATATAAATACAAAATTAATAGGTTGTGAAAAGTCACTAGATTTTAGGATACTATTCTAAAAGGCATACATGAAAACATACCCAATAAGAGTTCACACATTATTAAGGTATGGCTATCGAGTTGTTATAAAGGAATAATTTTAACTTTTTCTTTCCATGCGGGACAATTAATTTATCCACACTAAAATCTGCCACAGAAAGATTACATGCACTTTGAAAGAAACGAAAGTCATTGTTTTCTTTTTTTAGTTATAAAATAAAAATAATATCTTGTGTTTGCTTTTTTGAATATAAATTACCAGATACAACAATATAACAATTATAAAAAAAAAAAACTCTTTTTCCATTTTCAAATCAAATATTAATAAATTCTCTTCTCTACCTATCAAAAAAAAAAAAAAACAAATATTAATAAATTCTCATTTATTTTTATTTGGTGGGAATCCTGAAAAAAGGGCCTGACTAGGCCAAGCTACCCAATATCATCTCACACACAAAACAAAACAAAAAAAAAAAAAAAAAAGGATTATCCGAATAAGACGACTTAGTTTACGTCCAATTTGATATTGCAAATTGGTTTTAAACGTGATTCTAAAGTTGACTTTATATGTATGTAGACTGTAGCCTCGCAGAATACATTACAGGAAGTCCACTTCTCCAGATTTAAATTGGTGGTTTGTTGAGCTTATCCTACCTACTTACCCAAGTGAAAGTTGTCAATTATTATTTCGAGCAGCAGAGATGGGTTGGTTCCTAGTCAACTCAATAAAGTTGATTCAGTCTGCATATAAAGATTGGAAAAGATTTTCAATCATGCATGATAGACGTTTTAGAGTTGGTGGGGGGAATTTTAAAGTAAAAAAGAATCCTTCATCTAACAAACAAGATGTCGACATTTTATTTCACTTATTATTATTATTATTATTATTATTATTATTATTATTATTATTACTATTATTATAATTTTTTTTTTTTTTGGCTGTGAGAAAATTGCTCATATCATGGAAAACTCTAAGAGGTTTCTACATTGTGCCCACAATTTTTGATGTTTTTGGGATTTAGGATTGTATAGTGATCTCAACCTGCAATCAACAATTAGTGACAACTCAATAACTGGTCAACGACGAATTTGATTTTAACTTTGTGAAAAAAATAGTGACCCCTTTAGTGATTGATTAGTAACCATACTAATGACTACTTTTTTGAAATCATTGACTAGGTCGCTAATTAATGACCAATTTCTTACATCGATCACTATATTGGTTAATAATTTGTGACCAAACTAATTTTCAGTTGCTAATTGGTGACCACATGTTCACTACCAAAAAAAAAAAAAGAGAGAGAGATTTTAGTGACCATATTTCATTGACCATACCTTGTTGTCGCTAATTAGTGATCGATCAATGACTAATTCAACTATAATTTCGGGGGGAACAAAAACTATTGATCGCTCAGTGATCTGTTAGTGATTGCATTAGTAACCACCTTTCTGTAGTGACTAATTGTGTAACAATCTGACAATTTTTCTAATAAATTTTCAAATCTTCACTTTTAATTGGTAGATTTTTTTCTACTTTTTGAGATTTTTCTCACAATCGAAAATATTTTATCACTCGCAAAAATTTTTTCTTGCACCCGAAAACTATTATATATGTTATTTTGGCTTAAAAAAAAATTTTTAGCCCAAATTTTGAGTCCAAATCATATTAAAACCCAATCCATTACACAAATTACACACTATACAAACAAAATGCATGCACATATGTGTGTATGGATGAGCTTGGCCAAACCCTCTCTAATACATGGGGGATATTTATGTTTTATATTGATAATCAATTTCTAACCAAGCTTATTCCATCATTGTGCCAATTGGCAGGGAACCATGAGAGCTTACAACCTATCACTATACAATTGTAAATGGCAAACAAGTACCAAAACTTAGTCTATAAGATTGATCTTTGTCTTGCAAAACAAATGCCCTCATCCTTGCTTCAAGAATTGCTAGACAAACTCTTGCTTCTTGCTCCAATTTCTTGTCTTTTACATACAAGAACTATCTCCTTGAAGCTACATAATCTAAAGTTCTTCTAAAGCTTATTTCACAAAAGAGAAGAGAGTAAGGTTGAACACTTGGTAAGTTTGAAACCTTAAGTTATAAAGAATTTTATGATTTAGGATTTAAAAGAAATATGGCATAACTCCTAATAGTTTTGATTTTCTATAGGATTTGCTTGAGATTTGGAAAATTTGCTATTACCTTTGGATATAAACTGAGGAGCTATGGATTATGGCTATTTTCTTCCTTTGATTTCATGACATGGAATGATACTTTTGAGCTTTGAAACCATTAAATTGTTGTTGATTATAATTGTGACGCCCCGCATCCTGGGGCTCTTCGCCCTGAGATCCGAAGTGCTACTCGCGGATGGATAATCGTTCCAAAACCATCAGAAACTTAATGCAGCATAAACATTCAAGCTAAATTCATAAAATTCATCAAATGATCCAAACTAATTCCCAAAATGAATAGTTACATATCAAACTGTTCAAAATTATACTCGAGCCATCTAACTTATCAATACAATCCAATATTCTATACATTTCATAAGTCTAAAATCATGATGTCGATCGAAAATACAGATCTAAGTCCAGAAGTTCCAAAACGATAGGAAATGAAATACAATAGGGTCTACAGTCCCAACCAAGTTATACAATCTATCGAGTTCCAATCAATCATTCAATCGTTCATGGTTCAAAACCTATATGGTAAATAGGGTCATGAGTCCACTGACCCAGTAAAACTTATAGCATGAGGAAGAGAGTAAGAGTTCCAAAGAACATGAGCATATCAATAACAATACAAGAATGTGATACGGATAGCAATCGGAACGTTCAAGACAATCAATATATATATGTATCACATTCAAGTCCATAGACTGAATCAATCTTTTGGTAGGTCTATCACCCTTATATCTTCAATATATACAATTCGCCTTATCCCTCCAACTCCCGAAGGAGCATCATTCATTCGAAACGCACAGCCGATGTACGTGCGTAGGATAGCTCTTCAGAATTCTACCTCCAGAATTCATCCGAACTACCCGACAAACAGGGATTTCGAGGGTCCTAGTCGACAATCTGATATTGTCCAAGTTCGGTCCCCAAGAAACTCCCTAGGGCCCACATTCATTCATTCGTATGGCTTAGAAAAGAAACAGACATTCAATAAATAATAAGCCGACAAGGCATTACGTTTCATGGCCAACAATAACAATGACATTTCAAATAGGCCAAACGTATTCAATCGATCAATCATTTCGGAAATTGAACTATGGATTAGGGAGATTACGTTTTAAAACTTTGTATTACGTTAAAAATGTTGGATATGGACTTAAGATATCAAGAAATAAGGTTTTAAAACTCAAAATATAAATTTTGGACCGAAACTGGGCGCTTCGGCGCTCAAACGGGCGCTTCGGCGCCAGTAAGCGCCCATGAACAGTAAAATCTGCACAAAATGGGCGCTTGAGCGCCCATTTGTGTGCTGGAGCGCCCGGATGCGCGTGCTCAAGCGAGTGCTCTCGGGTCTAAATTCGAATTTTCTTCTTTTGATTTTCTTTAAATTTTTGTTACCAAAATACATTTTTGAGATTCTTATATACGTAAAAACATTTATATAACATCGTTTCGGATTTTGGTTTTGAAAATTTTCGAATATCGCTTTCAACGTCAAAACGTACGATTTTGTCCATATCTTTTGTTTCTAATCAAATTTTTCCCTCGTTTCTCCTCTTAGTCCATGGTTCAACATTCAAGTTCAATCCCAAGCATTAGTACAAGAGTTTAGGACAAATCATTAAGTAAGGGATTAACATATTCAAGAGTTGAGCATAGATTTTTGGCAATAATAGCAAGACAACAATATCAATTCTCATGCTCAACATGTCAATGGCATCAAATACTCAAAACAAGCTCGAATAATCAATGAAAAGTTGGAAATACATGCTCATGGAGAAAAGGAGATGCTATAAGTCTTACCTCTTGTAGCAAATCTTGAAGATATAAACGTTTCAAGCTTAGTTTCCACAACCTACGTTCACATTCATGCATATATCAAGTCCCTGACAATCAAACTTAAACCACTCTTAAATCATATCTTAGGAACTTACTTACCAAGGGTTTAAGGTGAGATCACACCACTAGAATCCCCTTCAATGCCAATCGGTTTTTATAAGAAGAGAAATGCAAGATGATTTTCTAAGTGCTAGAGTATTTGAAAGAGTTTGTAAGAAGAGAAGTGTAGCAGATTTTGAGATCCAATGGTGCCTTATTTATAGAGCAAATTTGGGACTAAAGTGAGAGAATCAATAAGTTGAAGCCCTCCCAATTAAATATCCATTTTAGGGCTGATTTGAATTAACATTTGATGGATGGATTGGATGATAATCACATCCATAGAGTGGCCATAGCTGCTGTCCTGCTGCTGCCCCTTTCATTTCAGATTTCCTTTCCTTTTTTTTTTCTTTTATTTTGAGTTTCAATTAGGTGTCCAAATAGTCAACAAAAGTGGTTATATGTTTTGGCTAAGTTTTGGGCTTATTTAAATATAAATCGGGGCTCGTTTGAGTCGAAATGTGACGAGAAAACGGAACTTGGTTACTTGAAAATCATTTAGATGCACGAAACATATTTTGATTTCAAAACGATGCTTGTGATTTTAAATCAAATGAATTTCCAACAAATCGGCGATTCAAAACATTTTATTTTGGAAATTCTTGGGGCTCGTTTGGATCAAAATGGGTTACGAAAATAAAACCTAAATGTACGAAAATCTTTTGAAGGCACGAAACTTATTTAGATGTCAAAATGATGTTCGTGATTTTTGAAAATGAAAAACCGATGATTCAAGATTTTATTTTTAAGGGAAATTTTTGGGGTGTCACAATAATCTTGTGAGACCTTGAGATCACTTGTGATATATGGAATTTTTGGACACATACCCTTGTTGGATCTTTACCCTTGTTTAATTGTATGTTTTTGAACCCTTGGACAATATGAAAGTTATTGGAGTGGAAAAATTGGATAAATAAAGATTTGAATCCTTCTAAAAGTTTATGAACTTAAAGTTAAAATTTTGTAATATTTCTTTCAAAGCTTTGATTTGTAGAAATCTTGAAAGATGATGAACAAACAAAACTTGATTTTATGAGAATTGACCTTCTGCCACCTTACTGGATTTAAAATATATATATATATATGAAGTTGGGCGCAACCGTGCCCAAAATTGGGCACACTTGTGCCCATGGTAGTAGCCCTGGGCCGCATGAGCTCCTCTGCACCAGTTTTCGTGAGTAGTTGCACCCACTTCAAAATACTTTTAAGTGTAATTTTGACCCTTTTTACCTTTATATGTTCATATATCACTCTGATAAACTATCCTAAATCTGAATATTTGTATTACATGTCTAAAATTTTAACCGAATTGATTGATAATATCCGAACCTCGTGTGAACTTGGAGAAAATTAATTCGGACAATTATCCTTACCCTCAAAACCTTTTGTGTGCATGTTTGATTGGCTCTTGAGAAGTTTCAGGAGGGATGCTAGGCGATGTCGGGCCGATAGCTATCCCCTGGAGGGCTTCCTACTTATTAAATAGTTTTGTGGAAGCCTGGAGATAAGTTTTTTAAGGACTAGTCTGTGACATATGATACGTCGATATTTGTCACACAATTTAATCAGGTTACCTACCTCTGAGTGGCCACTCGAGTATGAGGCCTCTAGAGGGATGAGGTTTATGTTGAAATTATAAGAGTGACAGATCCACCAAATACTAGTTTAGCCTATGCTATTCGATTGTGCATTTGATTTTAAACTCTTGCATGAGTTATTTGTTTCTGTTTGGTTATTTGATCTATCTCAATGATATAACATATTTTAACTCATTTATTAATCGTTTGTTCTCTATTTGACTTGTTGGTTCGATCCAAATCCTTTACTGTTCTTAGCTATAATTCTTACTAAATCAATGGACTTATTTGAATAAATTACCATGTGTAGGTGATTGAGCCTCAGGAGCTATGTTGGTTTTGTGATTTTGTACTTTTTGTTTGAGTGTTGGTATTTTGTATAAATGATATCATGTTATGCAAATGGCTTGTACCCATTAGAACTTGTGTTTTGTTAAGGAGCTTGTACATGTTAGTGTGTTTAGATAGATGGCTTGTAGCCTTGCAACATGTTCGTTTGTAATTATTATTAAGGTTTAATGTACATATTTATATGTTGGTATGTTTGTTTAGTTATTTTCCTTCATATTTATGTTATCTCACTAGAGGTCCATCTGCTCCCAAGTAGCGTTTCAATACTACATAAAGTAGTTTATCTAGTTTATATCATATTATAATTCAAATTCAATACTAGTTTATCTACATATACACCATAAAGTACTTATACGTACAGTTAGACATCCATAAATATACATGTACGCGTATATATATTAAGTTGATATTAATTATCCTTATACAACAAAATAAAGTGTACATGTATATGTTTATATGTGTGTGTATATTTGTATATTAGTATATTAATATTTATACATCAGAATATATATATATATACTATCATGTAATAATAAATATATAAATATACATATAAATTTATATAGTTGACCTATAGATACAGACCTATATATTTATAAATATTGTATCATATTATAATTCAAATTCAATACTAATTTATCTACATATATGTGTATATATATATATATATTATAAAGTACTTTTACATACAGTTAGACATCAATAAATATACATGGACGCATATATATATTGAGTTGATATTAATTATCCTTATACAACAAAATAAAATGTACATGTATATGTTTATACATAGACTAATAATTACAGAAGTAAATATTAATAATATGTATTTTACATAGGCACATATATTTACATGTATATATATATTGATGCATATATATATATATTGATGCTTGCCTATATCTAAATGAATATAAAATGTAAATATGTATAAATATATTTTTTGTATTTTTAGAGATAATTATAAGTGTATATATATGTAAACGTTTATAAATATATAATTTATATAACATTTAATAAATGTACGTAAAATTTAAAATAGGGTTAATTGCAGAAAACCCCCCAACCTTTTGGGGGTAGTGCA
>JACFYI010000890.1:328883-366805 GCA_014898755.1 Handroanthus guayacan | reverse complement strand
CAAAAAAAAAAAAAAAAGTAAAAAGCAAAGTACATTCCAAATCCAGCAGCATATTAAAGCTCTACAAACCAGTTATAGCAAAAGATTGGGCATAACTTTACATTTACAAATATTTTACAGCAACATACTAAAGCTTGACAAACAAAAGGGAGGATCTGAAATCTTCAAAGCACCAAACTACAAGGAGAAAATTAATCATAGCAGCAGCAAAAACTAACTGACTGCTCCTTTCATCGTCATCCAAGCCAACTAAATCCAAGCAACGGGCATGAAAACACCAACAAATACAATAAGATAGTCTGCCTCTTTTGAAGTTTTGTGATTTGTCCTCCATTGCATTCAACCTCTTAAGTAACCCAGATATAACTTGTCTTACTCTTGCACACATTGGGGTACCTTCTATACAAAAAACCCACAGCCATTACTTAGAGAAGAACAACTATGGAACATCCTATCTAGATTAGAATTTGTCGGTGAGGTCTTTAATGGGGCTGGCAGTCCACAAAAGCAAATCACAGCTTCATTGTTTGACCTTTTTTTTTTAGCTTCAAATAGACTTTTTTTCATTTTCTTTCCTCTTTTTTTTTTCCTCTCTTGGGAGTTCTAGGTTTTAGTTGAAAAAGATGAAGATGCTTTAATGGAAGCAATTCCCTCCAATTTCTTTGCAATGTGCCCAATTTTTTCCTCCAACCAAAGGAATTGATGGCGTAGTAGTTGTTTACTTGAAGTTACTTATGGCGTCCCTCATTTGTCCTTTAATTTTTTTTTTAAAAAAAGAAAGTGAATTAAAGGATGCAATATGGGAAAAACAAGAAGAATGGGACCAAAATCCTAAAGTGTATAAGTTGTGGGATCAATTTTGCAATTTACCTATATATAGAAACATATGCTGAAATTGTACAATCTTATAATATTTTTTCCAAATAGAATAGGTTTTTGTAAAAGAACTACAGGATGGTCTCCAAGCCTATGACTCCTGAAACGAATAGGAAAACAAATCCCTTATTTCTCCAAGTTCTAAGTGGCCTACTTGGACAAATATACAACATATGGCATGACCAGTTACATGTCAATCCAGCTCATAATACAGCTAACCTCCAACTATCTGTCAAACTGAACAACAAATGGATACTAGTTGGTAGACTAGCCACTTTCAGCTTGATACCACTCAGTTGTCTTGTTATATTAGCCCCGAGCCCAAATTATCCAAGAGTGACAAACGAAATATAATATCCCTACAGTTTTCACAAATCAAATCAAATAATTTAAATGTCATAATTGTAGCTGGATATCTCAACTGTCAATCAAGACACATATGATAATTCGCCAACGTCTAAAAGAATATAAAATATGACAATAAAAATGATAACTTCTTCTCGTTACAATATTTTATAAAAGGGTTTCATTGGAATTTCACATTTTATACTTCGTAAAAAATATTTTCAAGCGGCATAAGGTATATAAAATCATGATTTTCAATAAAAGAGTTATATGTTGTGATAAGATAACTTAAAATTAAATTCGAGCACATATGTTCTATATTTAGGAAAAATATCTCATTTATCAAGTATGAACTCTTATGCGATCTTTTCAAAATGAAAGTCGTCAACCTAGGTTCCCAAGTGCATGCATCCTCATTACCTAAATCAATTGGATTATCAAGTTGGGTTGTAATTTATGAAGTAATTAAGAAATATAAGAATCTCATTTAATCCTTTAATTGCGTAATTTACTAAAGATATATGATTTGTAAACTCCAATTGTTTGATCTTGATTAAAAATAGTCAATTCATGTTTTAGGTCTAGTTAATGTTGTAAGTTCGATAGTAAAGTCCTTTCATGTTGTTCAAGGACGAATTTAACCAAAATTTCAATAATTAACTATTAAATATAATATTTAGGAGTTGCATATTAACTTTGATATTAAGAAATTATATACAAATAATGTCAAATTGAAGTGTGGTCACATCCCATTGGAAAGCCCTGGACGAGAGCTAGCTACTGTCTTGAGGCAGAGCGCTGCTGTCGACGACTGGCATTCTAGGCTACCCGTTGTTGCCACCAAAGTTAAACCATCACCACCATCCGATTCCCTACCATGGAACTTCTCAATCAATTTTGAATTAGGAGCACTTTAAGGCCATAATTGGCTAGAAAGTGTCAAAAATGAATTTTTCCACCGCCATTGACACCGAACATGTCAAATTGAAGGCATGACCTTCTTCTCCTTAAGGAACCTATCACAATCATGTAAGTAATTTGTTGAATTAATGATTGTAGATAACTCTATCATCTTCCTTCGTCGACCACCTTCGAGCTCTACCATTTCTTTACCATTTCAGTCAATTCTCACTATTAATGTCAAACTCCAAATCCTTTTGTCGCTTATCGGTGTAGCTCTTCTGGTGATCTTGAGCTATTTTCGTGTTTCTTTTGATGATTTGGACTTTATCAATTGCCTCTTGTATTATTTCTATCCACATATTATCTTTTTCTGTTTCCAAAATACTTCTTGTTTCATCTAGATTGCAATGCGGTGGCGAGCTATATTTTCTACCATATAGTGCCTCGTAGGGTGCCGTTTGAGTTAAGGCTTGATAGCTATTATTTTAGATGAATTCTACTATGGTAGATACCTATCCTGATTTCCTGAAAAATTCAGAACACAGGTATGTAACATATCTTCTAGTATTTAGATCACTCTTTTCAATTGTTTGTCGGTTTGAGGGTGATCGATTATGCTAAACTACAACTTTGTTCTAAAGGCTCCTGTAGACTCCTCCATAGTCTTATTGTGAACTTCGGATCCTTGTCAGAGACGATACTTTGAGGGATAACTTGTAGTCTAATGATTTCCTTAATGTATATATTCGCAAGCTTTTCAACATTATACTGAATCTTAACTAGCGGAAACTGTGCAGACTCAGTGAGTCTGTCTACCATGATCGAGATACTATCACATCCTCATTTTACTATAGGTAGACTAACTACAAAATTCATTGTGATTTGATCCCGTTTCCAGCTTAAGAATGGAAGTGGCTGTAATTTCCTAGATGGTCACTAATGTTCTGCTTTTACCAGCTGACAAGTCAGGCACTTCTACATGTACCCTATCACGTCTCCCTTCATTCTATCTCACCAGAACTTCTGTTTCAAGTCTCTATACATTTTTTTCTCTCATAAACTTAGTCTAATAGGCTGATGACAACACCCTTTTACGTATCTTTGCAGGGACACACACTTCACTCTTAAATCAGAGTAATCCATTTGCATCAATTCTAAAATCAGATTCCTCTTGTGTGCTCATCATCGTCTTAAATTTTCATACCCATTCGTTCTCCTCCTAAGCCTTCTGGATATCACGTACAATTTTGGGTATATGCTTATACTCACCAGACTCTCCTTTCAACTTAGGGCATCTACTACAACATTTGGTTTGCCAAAATGGTATGCAATAGTAAAATTGTAATTCTCAAGGAATTCCATCCACCTTCGTTATTTTAAATTTAGATTCTCCTGGCTGAAGATATATTTGAGACTTTTTGATATATAAAAATCTCTATTTTTGCATCATACAAATAATGTTGCAACTTGGCTAAAGCAAAATCTACAGCTGCTAATTTTATGTTATGTATAGGATAATTCTGTTCATGATTTTTTAGCTTCCTTAAAGCATAAGCAATCACTTGGCGTTTCTGCATCAATATACACCTTAGCCCTTCTTTCGAGACATCAATATAAATAATAAACTCTTCTGATCCATTTGGCAATTTGAGTATCGGTGCTATGGTTAATCTCTTTTTTAATTCCAAGAAACTTTCTTCGTAGTGTTGGTTCCATTAAAATGTTGATCTTTCTGGGTTAACTTAGTGTGAGGTCCAGCTAACTCAGAAAAATTTTAGATAAACTCTCAATAGTATCTAGCCAATCCTAAAAAACTTCTCACCTCAATAACAATCTCGAGTCTTTTCCAACTGATGACTGCTTCCATCTTATCTAGGTCAACTTCAAAACCGCTTTGAAAGATTATGTGTCCCAGAAAGGTTGCCCTCTTTAACCAAAATTCACATTCACTGAATTTGGTATATAATTGGTGATCGTTGAGGGTTTGACGAACAATCTACAAATGTTCTTCATGCTCTTCCTCAAACTGAGGATATATCAAAATATCATCTATGAAGATCACTAGGAAGCAGTCAAGATATTGTCGAAATACTTGATGCATCAAGTCAATAAGCACCACAGATGCGTTTGTCAATCCGAAGGGCATTACCACAAAATGCCCATATTGCAAAATAAATGTAGTGGGAATGTTTGCTTCCCGAATTTTCAACCGATAGTACCTCTATCATAAATCCAACTTCGTGTATACCACAGATCCTTGTAGATGATCAAACAACTCGTCGATGTGAGGTAAGGGGTATTTATTTTTAATTGTCAGCTCATTCAATTCTCGATAATCTACTCATATTCTCAAAGTGCTGTCCTTTTTCTCCACAAACAGGATTGGAGCTCTCCAAAAAAAAGAACTCGGTCAGATAAAGCTCTTGTCCAATATTTCCTACAACTGCTTTTATAATTCCTTCAACTCCATCGATGCCATTTTGTACGAAGTTTTTGAAAAATAGAACTATCTCGGGTATTTTCTATCGCAAAATTGATCCCCCGATTTGGGAGTAGTGAATCCAACTCTTTAAGGATTACCTTAAGAAATTCACAAATTACACTCACATATTCCAACTTAATTTTATCTTGAGGCTTATTGATTAGAAAAGCCAGAATTCCCCATCCTGCCTTCTTCATGATTTTCTTGGCTTTTACAGCTAAGATGGTGGTTAGACTATTGTAGTTGGGACCATTTTCAGTCCCAATCTTGATTCGGGCACCCCACTTAATTGTTTTAGCAAAACAATTCACTACAGCTTGATGTTGATACAGTCAATCCATTATTAGAATGATATCATAATCCTGAATTGGTAATTTGATAAGGTGAGCGATGTATTCTTGGTTTTCTATATTTGCAGGACAATTTAGATACCTAATTTAAGTCTTGTAACAACCTCCTACAGGTGTGTAAACCTCATAAAGAGTTTTCATAAGTTCAGAAGTCAAGCTCAAGGATTTTACACATGCAATCGATATAAAAGAATATGTAGTACCTAGATCAAACAAAGCGTTACACGAAAAGTTATGAATTAAGACCTTACCTTCAACAATTTGCGTTGGCACTATTCCGCCATTTCGTGTCAAAGCATATTCTCTGGCTTTGACTTGCGAATGCTCGGCTCTGTCCTACTATTGCTGATTTTGCATCCCTAGACTGATGTCCTTACGACTCCTTGGGCACTTTCTTTGCATGTGCTAAGATCCTCCATAGATTTAGCATCTTCTTTGTTTCTTCCAACACTTAGTTTCAGTATGAGAGGTGCCTCCACAAAAGTCACAGCCTTTCCCTGCAACTATGGGAGCAACATATGGAGTTATTCCTTTATAAGCTGTCGGTAGGGTTGAGTTTCCTTCCATTATCTTTGGTTCCTTCCCAAAAAAACCCTTCTTTCCTTTGTCATAGTCAAACCTTCCTATCCATTTTCCTTTTCTCTTTTCATCAATCTTGTGGAGCTTTTGAAATTTCACTTCTAATTGCATCGCTTTTCTACTGCATGGTCATATTTTAGGAGGTCGCAATTCGGGCTTGAGACCCTCTACGAACTTCTTTATTCTTATCTCCTCATCTGTGAGAATGTGGAGCGCATACTGGGTTAATCTTTTATATTCTTACTCGTATTCAGCCATAGTCAAAATTGTTGAATCAAATTCATAAGTCCCGTTTCCCTCATATATATCTCCAATAACCTCAAGGATAAATTTCTTTAAAAAACATGGCTTTGAACTCTTTCCAAGTCCACCCGAGTGCTTCCCTTTTTCGTTTCTATTCTATTATTCGCTACCAATGGTATGCCGTATCTTCCAACAGAAAGGTGGCTACTTCACTTGTTGATATTCAGAGTAGCTAAGAACTTGGAAGATCTTCTCCACTTCCCTGATGCACGACTCTGCCTTTTGATCATCGGGTTCACCCTTAAACCTTGGAGATTAAACCTTAAGAATCTTATCAATGACTTGTCCTCTAAATCCTCCTCATTTCCACGCCCTTGACTTTCTTCTCTTACTTCTTGTTGGTAATAGTTATATATTGTTGCCACATCGCAAAGAGCTGTTCTACAACCGATCTATTTTCTATGGGTGGTATTTGTTCACGAGGTTTATCACATGGTATAACATTTTCTTGTGCCATTTGGAGTTCAAGGGCTTGGAATTCCTCAAACAACAGCCTTCGTGGTCTTTCGTGTTTCCTAGATTGTTTATTATTGGAAGTATTTTCTCTTGTTGCCATAGATTTCTAAAATCACAGAAGAATTACTAGGCTTAGTAAAATTTATAGTTTTCAATTTTTTTTTCTCCAAACATAGGAAATCAAAACTTCAAAGGCTTAAATAAGGTAATAATCAAATATTTATTCATTTCAACCAAAATATTGGTTACAAAACTATCTTTTAAAAATTATCAAAAACAAGATGGTTACACAACCAACATCACCTTATGAAGTTAAGTTATCCATACTTCAGCCAAGTCAAAATACTACAAACTAAGTCAACGCATCATCACTATTAGTTAATACGAGTTTTAAGTCCATCATGCCATGCAAAATCATAAATATACATGCATTGAAATATGTACACCAACAACAACCTGTCTAGTCTATCATAATGAAATTCGGATCCTCCTCGAATCCTCTTCCTCCTTTCCCCTAATCCCTTCCATCTCTGCTAATTATCTTTCCACCTGTGACATCCCAAGAATTCCCCTAAAAATGAAATTTTGAATCATCAATTTATCAAAAATTTATTCGATTTCAAAATCAAACATTATTTTAAAATCAAAACAAGTTCATGCATTCGAAAATACTTTGAACAAATACGTTTCATTTCTTGTCACATTTCGACCCAAAAACAAGCATCATTGGCTCATAAAATAAGCTCAATTCATAGCCCAATACTTAGCCACTAATTTTGACCCAAAATAAGCATATTTGAACACTGAAAAAAAATAAATAAAAGAAATTGAGGCTGCAGAATAGCCAGTCGAAAAGAAGTAGCTATGGATGGGATCCATCCTATATTGTCTATTATGCAAGCTAGACTTTAGGTATTTAATTTAGGGGGTTTGAACTTTCAAATTCTTACATTTTGGCCCCAAGTACTCTCTATAAATAAGCTTATTAAAGGCCAACATTTCTGCTGAAATTTCAATCCTTCCAAACACATTTACACTTAGAAAAGAAATTTTCATAGCACTTAGCACACACTTGCATCCTATCTTCTATCAAAACTGGTTACTAAATGGGGATTCTAGGTGGTGTATCATCTTCCCAAACACTTGGTAAGTTAAGCTTATGAATATGTTTAAGGATGGTTAATGATATGTTATAAGTAGAGCTTGACATAAGTATGATATATGGTTATAGGTGTTGGTTATAAGCTTGGATCTTGCTTGTTCTCAAGGATTAAGCTACGGAGGTAAGACTTGTGGCATCTCCTCTTCTCCATGAGCATGTGTTTCTAGCTTTTCGTTGATTATTCGAGTATGTTTGGAATATTTGATGTCATTGACATGTTCAGCATGAGAATTGATATTGTTGTCTTGCTATTCTTGCCAAAAATCTATGCTCAACTCTTGAATATGTTAATCCCATGCTTAGTGATTCATCCTAAACTCTTGTACCGATGCTTGGGATTGAATATTGAATGATAGACCATGGACTAAGAGGAGAAACGAACTAAGAATGATTGAAAACGGGTGATATGGACAAAATCGTGCATTTTGACGCTGAAATGATCTCTTGAAAATTTTCGAAACCAAAACCCGAAACAATGGCTTATAAATGTTTTTACATATTTAAGAACCTCAAAAATGTATTTTTGGATAAAAAAATTCAAAAAAAATCAAGAGACAAAAAATCGAATTTCAACCCGAAAGTGAGCGCTCAAGCGCGCAGAAATTACTGTTCATGGCGCTCAAGCGCCCATATGAGAGCCCAAGCGCCCGTTTAAGCGCCCAAGTGCCCAGTCTCGGTCCAAAATTGACATTTTGAGTTTTAAAACCCTATTTCTTGATATCTTGAGTCCATATCCAACCATCTTAATGTAATACAAGTTTTAAAACGTAATCCCACCAGTTCATGGTCGAATTTTCGAATCGATTGACTGATCGAATACGTCTTAGCCTATTAAAATGCTATTGTGATTGATGGCCTTAGAACGTTATGCCTTGCCGGCTTATTGATTGATTGTTATATTGTCCATTTCATTCTAAAGCCATATAATTGATTGATTGGGGCCCATGTGGGGATTTCTTGGGGACCAAACTCTGGCAGTATCGGACTGTCGAGTAGGACCCACGAGCCCCTGATTGTTGGGTAGTTCGAATGAATTCTGGAAATAAAATTCTGAAGCACTACCCTAAGCACATACGTCGGCTGTGCTTCTTGTTGATTGATGCTCCTATGGAAGTTGGAGGGATAAGGTGAAATGTATATGTTGAAGATATAAGAGTAATAGACCTACCAAAAGATTGTTCAACCTATGGACTTGAATGTGATACATATATGTATATATTGATTGTCTTGAACGTTCCGGTTGCTATCCGTATCACATTCTTGTATTGTTATTGATATGCTCATGTTCTTTGGAATTCTTACTCTCTTTTGCATGCTATAAGTTTTAATGGATTAGTGGACTCATAACCCCAATTAACATGTATGTTCTTGAACCGTAAGCGATTGAATGATTGATTCGAGCTCGATAGATTGTATAGCTTAGTTGGGATTGTAAACCCTATTGTATTTTGCCTTAGTCTATCACTTCTGGACTTAGATTTGTATTTTGGATCGACATTATGATTTTGGACTCATGAATGTATGGAATATTGGATTGTATTGATAAGTTAGATTGATCTATGTAATTTTTGGACAGTTGGATGTATCTATGCATTTTGGGAGCTAGTTTGGATCGATTGATAGATTTTATGAATTTAGCTTGAATGGTTATGCTGCATTAAGTTTATGATGGTTTTGCAATGATTATCCATCCGCGAGTAGCACTTCGGATCTCGAGGCGAAGAACCCTGGGATGCGGGGCATTACACCACCCATGTAATATCCTTGTTAGATACGTGAATTTGTACAGGAGCTCCGGGGGGTGTATCACTCGACGTCGAACCCTTCTCTGATAACTCAGCTCCCCATTATTTTCCTCGACCATCATATCACTAGTACTCGTTAATGGTTTTACTGGGGGAACTGATACCCCAAACTCCATACCACTTGTCCTCAAGCCCTCGGGGGCACCTCCCATGATGTCTCCCGTCTCTGGTACCCAAAATGATTTTGGTCCATCAAGCCATGGCACAAGATCAATCTTGAGATGGTCTTGGGCTATCTATTCCATCCCAGATATTGTATCAATTATTTTTCTCATCCTCGTATTCTGCCATTAGGTTCTGAGTGAATAGGGTGAAATACATTCGATTGTGAGCTACTAGGTCCCTTATGTTAATGCTTTGACATTGTTGTCCCCCAACTATATTTTGTATCTCCATCTATACCTATTTTTCATGTTCCTGATGGTATTGGCACTGTGCTAGGTAAGCCTATTTCCAATACAAAATCTCGTTGTCCTTGGCAGTCAACTCCGTCCCATATTCTCTTACCTTTACCTTGTTTAGTGGCCCGGTGCTGCTCCAATGCCTCCCACTCTCCAACCTTTCTTTTTGCTTTTATCCATCCTACTTATATCTTCACAAGTGCCATCAAGGAAAGTTCGTAACCAAGAAAAGGAGAGAAATACAAGATAAATGAACTAAATCACAAATATTCTAAATCTTACCAAATTAAATTTCCTAACATAAGCTCTGATACCACCTGTAACATCTAGAAGTAGAGCATTCGCCCCTAGGTTGAGTTGTTATCGGGGAGGGAGTTTTGAACTAAAATCCACAAAATATAGTGTGATAGAAATACCAAACATCACAAAATCATATCCATCTCTTATATTGATGCATCTAAACTCTTGATATTACGTAAGTTCCAAGTTTACAAAATCAAGCCAACACCAAATACATACGAGTTCATAATGAATATCACAAGGAATTAAAATCTAAAGCAATCTCCAAATCCTGGGAAACCTCCAAACTCATTCACCTACACATAATGAAATAAACCGTAAGTCCAAAGGACTTAGTAAGAGATTATGGTCAGAAACGGGAGTCACGGCAAGAGAACATGAGAAGCAAGAAATGAAGAAAAAGTGATGATGACAATTATTGAAAGGTCCAATAATCAATATGATAATAAATTCAATATCAATATGGCAGAACAAATTATTTGGCGGATCTATCACCTTTATCACACCCAAACATACACAAACATAACAAATCAAACACTTAATCCTCCAGTTCCTCCCTCGAGTGGCCACTCAAAGGGGAACAAACTCATTTTATCAATAGGCACGATCAATTGTGTGCCACAGACCAATATCCTAGAAACACCTATCTCCAAGCAATCGTAGAGCTATCCAACAAACGAAAAACACTACAAAAGATAACTAATAGCCCAACACCTGTCTCTCCGATGGCTTCCGTGCCCAACAATTTACACAAACATTTAGGTTCTCAAATGATCATGACAATATCAATCGTTTGATTCAAGAATTTTGATTTAGGGATTTTCGGGGTGTTACACTTGTAGTGGTAATTAAAATCACAGTTATAACTGTCTTGGGAGTTACATTTCACGTATTAGGTATTTATGTGATTATTATACGATTAGAAGAGGCACATTGCAATTTAAGGTGTGTTGCATTGTCCCGTTATGCAAATATAATGCATATTTATGCTTGTTGAGATATTGTTTCATAAAATTAATATTTATCGGATGATTAAACAATCTCACAACTATAATTTAGTGTAACATCACTTTACATGAGAAGAAGAGGAAGACTATAGTGACTGTGATGCATACAGTACAAAAAAGTGGCTTTAGTGACTACAGATTAGTAATTGATTAGAGACTAGATTTGTATCCGATTTAGTGACTACACAATTAGTACTCACTAATTGGTCATTAAAATTAGTTGTTGTTGCTTACTCGTCACAAACACGGACACTAATTATTTCATATATACTTTTGGCAGTCTTAATTTAGTGACCAACATAACTGTTGTTGCAATTTGGTCACTGTTTGAAACAAAATTAGTAACTAACTCTAACACAATCACTAATTCCTTCACCCCTTTAAACAAAAATTAAAAATTGGGTTACTTTTAAAAGAAAAGTAGTGATTGAATTTGGAGCAGTCACAAATTTGGTCACTTTTTAAAACAAAATTTTACATTGCTAAGTAAGGATCCAAACCCACAACCTTTGAAAGAAAAATGGGTATCCCACTGCACTAGACTATTGAGTACTTTTGTCAATTATGCCATAGTGGTGCCCTCAACCAATTGTTTTTGGCTTGTAAAACTACATTTTTATTGATACAATCTTATTTTGTTCAATATACAAGATGGTCTTCTTTTATCATATGTTCATAAAATTGTGATTTATCTTAACAATTTATATGGATGCGATCCTTTAGATCAAATATAGCTGTAACAACCTGAAAATTTTCCTAATTAAATTTTAAAATGAGAAAATTTAGCTAATTAAAATTTTAAACAAAAATTTCCTTAATTTAATTTTTGAACCCTCGAATTCAATAGGTAAATGTTTTTAAAATATTTTTTAGAAAAAACCCTAATCGGTAACTGATTTTTTGTCGATTTGAGATTTTTCTCTCAACCAAAAATATTTTATCACTTTCAAAAAATTTATATTACTCCCGAAAATTATTGTACACATTATTTTGGTCCAAAAAATAATTTTTAGTCCAATTTATAGCCTAAAAATTTAACCCAAAACTTGACCCACTATACCATATATTATACACTAGAAAATATATTAGAAAGAAACCAAAATACTTACATATATATACACACATAAGCTCAGCCGATTCCCTCTTATCTACAAGAGGATATTTATTTCATAAAATGGAGAATTAATCTATAACCACGTCTTCATCATCATTAGATTAATATGCTACTCACCTTGGGGTTTTGATGCACAAGCCTACACAATTTAAATGACAAATAAATCCTCAACTTGTCTTCTATGATACAAATTATGCTTGTCAAGCAATTTCTCTTCACCTTGTCCGAAAAGAAGAGAGAGAGAGAGAGAGAGAGAGAGAGAGAGAGAGAGAGAAGAGAGAGAGAAGTGAGGAAAACTGCAAGGCAACAAACAAATTTTCATCTACCAATTTCAATCTTTTAAAGATCCTCCAAAGTTTGATCCATTAAGGGGAAGAGAGTAAGGTTACTCCCATGGTAAGTTAGAAACTCTAGTTTTAAGATGATAAATTAGCTATATGGAATTGAAGAACATGGTATAATTACTTATATTATTGATTGTTATAGGAAATTGCTTAAGGAGTTGGAATTTTCTACAAAGACTTTGAGGAGATTAGCTAGAAGAGGTAAAAATTATAGTTATTTGCCTTCCTTTGATATCATGCCATGGAATGGAAGCTTATTGTGATCATTTTCTTGGTAAACTTGATGATTGTGTTAAGTAGTGTTAAGTAGAGCTACTTGAACTTTTTCTTGGTTTTGGACACTTCCACTTGCTTGATCCTTAGTTTTACCATATGCTATTGATTCCTTGACCCTAGTGGAGAATTAATTGAGTGATATTATAGACTTATAATGGCTCAAACACTTTAAGAATCAAAGAACACAAAAATTGGAATTTCTTCAAATTTTCTCCAAAACTTAAAAATTAAAAATCTTGATGATGAGTAGAACAAACTACTAATTTTTGTACTTTTGGATGTCTGACATGTTAAGGATTCTAGAAAAAAAAATCGTCAAAAATTAAAAAAATTGCTCGGTGTCACCGCGCCCAAATTTGGGGACTTAGGCGGCTTCGGGTGCGTCTGTGCCTATTTTGTCCGCTGTGGTGCCCATTCCAGAACATTTTTGAACTTAAATGTGACCCATTTTGCCTTCTTTCATCCTATTTCACCCTGTTAAGCTCTCCCAATTCCAAATATATAATTTATGTGTCCCAAATTTGATCCGAATCGATTGATATTTCCCAAACTTCACTTGAACCCAAGAGTTTTGATTCGGGCAATTCTCATTTTATTTGAAACCTATTGTGTGATTATTTATGGGTCCTTGGGAAGCCTCAGGAGTGATGATGGGTCGCATCGGGCCGACGATTGATCCCTTGAAGAGTTTCCTACTCGTTTAGGTAGTTTCGCGGAAATTTGGGATAGGTTTTCCAAGAAATAGCTTGTGACACGCAGACCGTCGATGTTTATGTCATATTGCATGATCGGGTCTCCATCTCGAGAGGCCACTCGAGCGTGAGACCTGTAAAGGGATAAGGAATATGTATTATTTTGGAGTTATAAGGGTGACAGATCTACCAAATATTAGTTCTGCCTTTGATCTATGATTGTGTTACTTGTTAAAAAATTAGTAACTTGTTTTATACTCTTGTCCAGCTACTCATTTATGTTTGAGATTATCACAATCGTCTAGCTTGATTTATTTTGTCTATTGAGCCTATTGCATTTATACTCAATTGTTGGATTCCTTTATTCCCTTTCCGTTTCATAGCTATGATTCTTACTAAGTCAATAGACTTATTTAATTATGTTACCATGTGTAGGTGAATAAGTTTGATACATATGCGAATTTGCTTTGCATTTTCATTTGTTTTAAATGATGGTGATGTACAAGTACTGTTTAGAGTTTATGTCCGTTTTATGATTACTAGATATCCTACTGGGTGGCTTGTAGCCACTAGGATCATAGTATGTGGATAGTTTCTATAAATACTATGTGTTCAGTTTGAAGTTGTAATAGTACAGCTCCTGTTATGTATAAACATTGAGGCCTATGTATAAGAATGTTTGTAGAGCTTGTATTACTTAAATCTCTCCTGTATGTTTATTGCTCAGCTAGAGGTCCGCCTACCCACAGATAGTATTGCTAGCCTAGGGACGGCCGTTCCTGGATCCCGGGGTGCTACAATAGCTATAGGACTCAATCATGCATTAGATAGTGATCATGAAACAAGTCCCTAGGCTGGATGAACTCTGACGCATCACCACCACATCGACCATCAACATCTATGTCTTATGGTTAATAATCAAGTCGGCCCAAGTGCTGTAGCTAACCATCTTGCAACTATTTTACTAGCTAATTTGCACTAGTTTATAGTAGACTACCACTGGTAAGTTATAGCGAATGTTCAACAAAAAACGCAGTCTCAACCTCTTTTACCACAGACGTCAAACTCATCCCTAGCCCTAAGTAATAGATCTTAGTCTCAGTATTGTGGGTTACTAGTAGAGTCAACAACCCCCTTTCCTCCCATCTTTCGAACACTAGGTTTTCATTCTAGAGCATCGTGGTGAACAAAACACTTTCTAGAGGAATCTCTATGCCAAAAATAAAAAAAAATAAAAAAGCATAAAATTCATTTTATGAGCTGGTTTGACCTCAAATAGCTCAAAGGCTTAAAGGATCATAAGACATAAGCAACTACACATCCCCCAACCTCAAGTTCATTCTGAGTTCAAAAACGTATTTTGACAGGTCTAGTAACCGGGTGAGAGACTTGAGAGTTTCACATATCAAGCTACAGAGCAAAGTGTACCATGAAAGTATGTAGAAGAAGGAGAAATCACGAGTCCATATTAAAAAAGTAGAGACACCTACCACTCTAGTAATCCAACTAAAAGTTTACAATGGGAAAGGGAAGGCTTCTCTTCACTCACGGAAGTTAATTGCTTTAGATATACTTGTATTCTTAATGTTTATCCGCCAAATGATTATTAGGACAATTTTGAATATAGTAAAAACTACTCATTGTAATTAAAAATTATAAAGGAAAATAATAAAAGACTCTTGGATAAACAGTAACCAAGAAAATAAATAAAAAAGACCCATAACAATGACCCAAAATTGGGTAAGATTTAGATATTCTCAAGACCGTACACAACAAATCAATAGTCTGTTGGGCGTTAGTTATTGTGGAATAACTATTTGTAGAAAAATGGTTTTCAAGAACAAGATTTTTAACTTGTTGGAAACGGAATATCTGAAGCTTTTTAGTAGTGTATGCCTCACCATTTGTTTCATTCTTAATAAAAGCATATTATTCCTAGAAGTTGTTCAAAAATCTTTTATATATATCATGAAAATTGGTTTCAGTCGCAACATTTGATACAACTTCTTTATTTAGATATTATTTGCATGCACAAATTTACACCATTTCTACTAGAACTTGTTTCCTGATTCCATAATTTATTTAGAATAACTTAGATGTCATTCTTCCTTAATTGGAAAAGGCTCGCTCTCAAGTTCATCTTCAATATAAAGAGAAAGATCTGTGACATTGTATATTGCTGAAACTCTAACCAGTAGGTGATTCAATTTTATAATCATTTTCATCAATTATTTATAGTATTTTGAAAAGGCCATCAGGTCTTTGTTGTAATTTTCCATGACGACCATAAGGAAAACACTCTTTGCAGTGATGAGTCCAAACTAGGTTATCTTCTTTCAAAGTTGCTCGCTTTCAATGCTTGTTAGTATTTTTGATATTTCTCATTATGCTTGAATATTTCTTATCGAACCTACTCATGGAAGTTCATGATGTACTTTAGCATGTTCCTTTCCATCATTATTGCAGTGTTCAATGGTTGGAAAGGGAACCTAATCTAATGGAGCTGAGCACTTGAGTTGTTGTCATACACTATCTCGAAAAGGTTGCTTCCCGTTGTTTGGCCAAAAGACAGATTATAAGCAAACCTGCTTGAACTAATATAACATTCCATTAACGAATAATTTTTACCAACCCAAAAGACAGATTATAAGCAAACCTGCTTGAACTAATATAATATTCCATTAACGAATAATTTTTCCAACAACACTCATTAAAAGATTTTCAAAATTCCTACTAGCAACTTTCGTTTGTCAAGCAATTTGAGGTTGACGAACAATGGAATTGAAGTTTAATTCCAAGCTTCCTCCAAAGTGTATGCCAAAAATGGCTCGTAAATTTTGACTCTTGATAAGACGTGATGGTGTTTTGATTATAATGAAGTCTCAAAATTTCTTTAAAGTAAACCTTTACCTCGTACTTTGCTTATGAGGTTAGAGAATTTCTAATAAATCTTTAAAAGCTGTTGCCTAATCTTGTTCCCAGTTGGACAGATCTATCAAGAAATAATATACATTTAAATGAATGCAATGAACATAGAACTCTTTCACAACTCGCTAGGTGCTTGTGGGATCACAACTTGAAGACAACCACCGTCCTCTTTGACCTAACTTGGTGAAAGACAAATCATCATAAAAGTATGGTAGTAAAATCTTATTCCAAATACTAACTTGAAGAGGAGATAAATTTAATTGTATTGTCACATTTCCAATCTCTACTACAAAAAAAGTATTTTGGTAGCATTCTTGAGATTGAGTTGCAATGCATTGAAAATAAATAATTATAATGTGTAATACAATACTAATTCATCACGTCTTACCATGGCTTACCCAGTATTCAGTTGGACATGCCTTTGAATATTTTTTATTCACTAGATAAACTGTTCTACATGTCAATACCTTATGAATGACTTTTTTCATTCACTACTTATCATTTCAATGGTAAGGTGCTCCCAACAAAGATTATAAGTTATATGATTTTCTTCAAATTTGACCTATATTGTTTGGAGTTTCCCAAGTATCAAGACTATGCTGAAATAGTTAGATCAAAACTTTAACTCAGACACATGCTTGGAAAGTAGATAATAGACACTTAAAAGAAGAAAGAATCAGATATGCATTCACAATACGTTATTTCATTTAATATGTCTTGTTATTAAATTCTATTTAGGAAGCTTCCAATATGGAAGTATATACAGTAAAATCATTTGGATAATGATGGAGCAAAGTACAATACTACTATCATGATTCATACTTCATATGCACTTCAATTCCTAATTCATCATGGCTTGCATATAAAGAATTGATTGCACTATAATCAAGTAAAAAAAGATGAAGAAAATAATGTCCATTATCATACTATCAAAAACAAAACGTGAAATCCAAACCACGACAAATGACATGGAAGCACAAACACAGCACCAGCATCAGCAGCAGTAGCAAAATAAGAAGCTCTATTTTGGAAAACCAAAATGTAACTCAAAAATCAAGATGGCCACTCTTAAGACCATGCATGGGCAAATGCCAATACACAAGCATACGTATCGCAATGAGTGAGTAGAGTATTATCTCCATGAAGATCTAAGTTATTTTAATCAAAAAGTGCAAAACAATGTTAAAGATAACCAAACAAGAATTGACGATTAAGCGAGTTTGAAGGAAATCTGTAAGTAAAAGAGTTGGTAAATCAATAGATAAGAAATCCTAAAATTATTCAATCCCCAATTTATATGAATTAAATCTATCAGTTACTCATAATGAAATTCAATTGATCCGATTACTAACCCCTAGTCGAATATAATTACAAAGCTCTTCCGAGTTAGCTACAATCAAAATTCCCAATTAATCAATTCAATATATTTTTAGAAGAATCAAATTAATCTAAAATTACTCAAGTCCCACTCATTTTGGCTACCTAAAGCATTTAGGTATACTCTTATCCTTCACGCGAATCAATTTATTCATATCATATAAATAAATCAAACTTAGCTCTTCTATCGATAATCTAACTTAAATATCCCTTCCCAGAATCTCTAGAATTTAGAAGATTAACCTAATTCTTAGGGAGACAATCAAATTAAAATAAGTATCATGATAGAAGAAATAATCAGGATCAAATAAGCATCCGAAGGAATTAAAGACATGAATTAATTCATGCAAAAATGTTGATTGATAATTACAGAAAAACTAAAATTAACAAAGGTCTGAATCCTTAAAACTGGATGATCCACAAAGCTAGATGATGAAAACAATAAAATTAGCAAATATTTATATTACAAGAGTCTTAGCTAAAGTTGGAAACTAATTCTTCACAATCTTGGATATCTTTGAATTCATCATCTTTTACCACAGGTCAAGGATACAAATCCTTCTTAATTCATCAAAACAAAAAAAAAAGGATACAAATCCTTCTTGACTTGGTAATTCTCGAAAGCTTTCATTCCAAATCCAATTTTGCCAGTTCGATCTCCCCAGATTTCTACAATTGATGTGATTTCTATACTACTGGCACTAACTTGATTTGTTAGCTCATTTCTTGCAATTATGACATAGGTTAACTCCATGATAAAGATAATATGAAAACGTATGGACTTATCAATACATGAGACCATGCAAATAGAGCCCACAAGACTCTGAAAAGAAAAAATAAAATATGAGGCACATTACATTAACAAACTATATAGGGATGGAGGCCTCAAGTAAATTGAGAGAGAAACGCAGATCATTACACAATAAACCAAACCCACACTCCCAAAAAAGGTAAACCAAAATACAAAAAAGCAAATGCATAATAGGAAAGTCTAAATCTAACCATAAGCATTTATTGTAGTACAACCAAAGTTAAAAACTGAAATCACTATATCAACTCTAGTAAATCCAAAGTATAAGTTAAACTCAAGGAAAAAAACAAATAGAAGAAAAACGTGCAAACACTCATCTTGACCCAGAACCATCCATCATTGAAGCCTCCATGTCACCTGAAGCTATCCAAACGCCAAAATGCCAAACGTTGTCACTGTCAAAAACCTAAAAATTCAGAAATTTAATCGATGTATATAGGCAAATCCAAAAAATTGAATGATTAAAAAGACATATCTTACCTTACCCAAAACGCTAAATTTGCGACTGAGATAAGTATGACGGCAGTGGTTCTCTTTGCCTATGATGGTACCACATTGAAAAGAGTGATGACAGTGGAACTTCATCTAGAAGCTCCCAAGAATAATCTAAAAGATCATCGCCTTGAAGATTTTTCTTTGAGAGACGAAGACACAAATTTGGAGAGAGAGAAAGAGAATCGAGGCCTGAGGAAGAAAAAACATGACAAGCTTCTCCTGACCCAAAATGCAACTTCTTCTGATTTTGAGGTGGGACCCATTCACAAGCACAAAAAGAACAAAATGTCATGCAAAGATAAGAGCATCAGGTACAATGACCTAAACCATTGGAGGCACAAAACAAAGGTCTTTTTGCATTGAGAGGAGTGAACAAAAAAAAAAAAAAGAGAAAACTACGATCAAGAATAGACCTGTCAATTTGGATATTCGGATATGGATATCAGTACATCTGTATCCGAATCTAATTATTATCCGGATATCCATTGTAGCACCCCAAATTTTTATAATCATCTCAATTTTGAAGCCAACTTGTCACATGTTTCATTTAATTTTCAATTTGGCCTAGCTCTACCTGCGTTCATTTTAATTTAAATTTTGAAATAAATTAATTGTTTGAAATAGATTGAGTATAGCAGTTAAACTTTTAATATATCTTGAAATTTTAAATTTTTCAAAGTCTGATGTTGATAGCTTAAATTTTGTAACAGTTAACTAGAGTAATAAATTTGAGTATAGTTTATGAAACCCCGAATTTTATTTTGATTTCTAAGCTTAATTATTAATTTAGTTATTCGACCTAATTACATGTCCCCATTTAATTTCACAAAGTTAGTTTAAAAGTTTGAATTAATACATATTATAATCTTTGAAATTTAACTATCAATTTTGAATATTTAGAAAACTTTGGAATCAATAAATTAATATCCCGGATTTTATTTAACTCACTTTTCCAGCAAATTTTATTTATCTCAACACCAAATAACCTAACTCTTACATGCCATAAGAATATAATCATTACACCACATAAGTGTTTATGAAGATAACGTAAGTGTTCATACCATCTTCATAAACAATATATATATATATATATATAATATATTCATGTGATACAATGCATGACTTAAAGGGAAGAATGAAAAAGATACATAAAACTATGGGGAGCATAAGTGACACACGTCTAAGACTTCCTCACACACGTATTTGCATGATTTCATTAATCAACACGTCTACATCCTAAAAGCCTCGTTGGGGACAGCTGTTAACTCATCATCCAAACCACTCTCCACCACTTCATCCGGCAGACACATCAGCACCATCTTGTTGCCACAAATACCTTGCTTTTCTACTCAAAGGCTTAACACATGTCATCACTATACAATATTCTGCCATAGCTTCACCCTCGGTTCACCTCCTGCTTCACATATTTTCCAACTCCTACCATCACCTAATACACTTCCTCATCAACATAGTATGACCGCAACAGCAGCAGCACAGGAGCTGCAATAACAGAAAAAGAGAGAGGTAGAAAGAAATTTTAGTAGTGGTTGCAAAGGAATAAGGGTAGCCGTTGTACTTTTTGTGGTTCTCTCGGCTTCTACTGTTCATAAGCATCAACTCCAAACCTTCATAAATATTACAATCTATCTCTCCTCCAGCCTGGGATCGTGATGCTGGTGATGGTGCTACGAAATTTCAGCATGGACGGTGCAAAGAGAAGCGCCAGCGGCAGTAATGAAAGTTGACAGCAGTACCGTCAACTTTAAAGGCTCCGAAACTTAGCCTCTGCCTATTGGCTTGTAGCTAAAAATATACCTTTAGAAACCTATTCAAGTCTCGATAATATTAGAACCAAGAGCCAGACAAAATCACGAAGGAAAACATTCCAAATAGTGGATCGAATACGGCCAAGAAACAGGACGGTAGCAGAGGGTGCATTTTGAACGCGTGTATTGTAAGATCTAACTGTTGGATCATCAATCGGGAGATCTATCGGAGCATCAATCGGGACATAGCATTGGAAACCTGGTAGAAAGTAGATAATGTTAGTATTAATAATCACTCAAAATAGTAACGTGTTTTGAAAAGCTACTGGAACACAGACTGTTGCTTTACCGTGAGATAGCATTAAGAGTCCACTTTGAACTAGTATAACTAAAGATTTTGCTGTTGGATCGTCAATCAGGAAGTACCTTTGGAAAGGTCATTACATCGTCAATCAGGAAGTTCCGTTGGAAACGTCGTTGAGTGAAGATGATCATAGAGGTAAAAATCACCAATAAAGTCATTCGGATGTGGTGAAAAAACCTCTTTATATTAGATTGCCTGTGAACTAACCTTATGAGTATAAAGTGTTAAAATTGATAATTTGGGTTCTTTGGAGAAAACTGATTTTAGGCCATGATTTTAGTGAAAGTTTGATAAAATATCAATGGATTTAGGTCCATTGATTTCATGAGAAATTTGTTTTATGATTCCAAACACCAAAAATTTGAATAAAATGATATCGAACTAATTATCATAACAATGCCATTTATGCAATTAACATTATTAATAAGAATTTAACTTTCCTCCATAGGCATGCATGCGTGTTCTATTTTAGTCGGGACGAATTGTCAAAAATGGAATCTTATGTGATTTAGGTGGTTAGTCGGGACGAATTGTCAAAATTTGAATCTTATGTGATTTAGATGGTGATTGGATCAAATAAAATCGTAGAATTACAGGTGAAAGTTTCAGATGAGAGACTATATATAATTTCATATGAGAGACTATAATTTATTTACCATATCTTCGTTCGTGCACTTAATATCATTCTCTGAAAATATTAGTATTTTAGCCCTTAAAAGAATGTCCATATATAAATTCCTTGAAATCGAAAAATCATTGTACTCAGTTTCTAATAATTGTCTCTTTTCCCATTATTGATATGGCCAAAGTGTAACAATCCGAAAATTTTCTTAATTAAATATTAAACCCTTGAATTTTATTGATAAACATTTTTGAGAAAAAATTCAGTCAGGTCGTTTCGAAATTTTTCTCACAATTAAAAATATTTTATCACTTTTAAAAAATTTCTTTTGCACCCGAGAATTTTCAAATATATTATTTTGGCACAAAGAAGATTTTAGTCCAATTTTTTGCCCAAAAATTTGAGCCCAATCTACACAGCACAACCCAATACCCAATAATACATTATATGAGCTAAACATATATTCATATACGTACATATATGCACACGGCCAAACACTTTTTCTTAGGCAAGATATTTTAAATTTTATATATCTAAATTAATCCTCCTCCAAGCTTTTATCATCATTATGCTAATTTGCTACACCTTGCAATAACAATTGGAAGAATGCTAATTGGATCCCAAAATTTTCTCTTTGAGGATGTTTTGCAAGGCAAAACACTTTTCATCTTGTCTTTCATTTTCAACATAAGAAAATCTCTATCCATTTCTATCACTTCTTTCAAGTATTAATTCTAAGTATTTCAAAGGCTTGCAAAGCATAAACCATAAAGGGAAAGGAAGTAGAGTTAAAACATTTGGCAAGTTTTCAATTCATGATTAGGGCTTTGAAGAATATAATACAACTTCTTATAATTTTGATTGTTATAGGTTGTACTTGAGACTTGGACATTTGTTGTCAACCTTTGGATTAGCTAATAAAGTAAGGATTATAGCTATCTTTTCTCCTTGATTTCCATGACAATATTTGATGTTCTTAAGTTTTGAAACAATTGAACTATTGTTAATCTTACTTTGAGATGAAATCTTGAAATCATTTATGATAAAGGAACTCTTGGACACTTGAACTTGTATAGATACTCTTGGACCATTGAACTTAAATATGATAAAATATCTAAACGATTTTTTATATTAATAGTTGGCTAACCTAAAAAATATTTTTTATTAGAAGCATATTTTGGGAATTGAGTTAAGGATTGAAATCTAAACATACAAACACTTATAAATTCTCTCTCGTATACCCCTGCCACTGCTTTATCTTCAAATTCCAAAGCTTAAAAACTCACTTTTATCTTATCAAATCGGCCCATATAATATACCGTTGGAAACCTTATCGAGTTTAGATAATTCTAGAATCAAGAATCACTCAAAATTATGGAGAAAAATAGCCAAAAATATTGATAAAAAAACATGTTAGGTCTACTAAGAATTGGGGCAGTAGCAAAGAGGGAATTTTGAATGGGTATAGACAAAGATCTAACTGTTGGATCGTCAATTAGAATTCACCGTTAGAAAGATTGTCGAGCTAAAATAATTGTAGAAGCAAACTTCACCTTTAAACTATTAGAAACTTTGAGATAAAATGATTGGAATAAAGGTTATCATTCTTGGAAATATGATTAACACAGAGATTTTGATATTAAATGATTAGATGGTTTGCTAGGAGCATATTTGGAAATTTAGAAGCACATGGTGGGTTGTGATCAAAGGATTAAGGTAAGGATTATGGCTATCCCTTGTACTCATTAATAATGGAATCATTTGCATCAAGATTTCATTCCTTACTTTGATTGTAATGGGCGTGAGCTTAACTTGTTATTGTTATTCTTTTCTTTGGACATCATAGAATTCTTTCCCTTATTTGCTAATAGCTATAGACACTTGGATTTCATTGTGATAATTTCCTTTGATTAATAAAGATTTTGATAGCATTTCACTTGAAATGTTTGTTAAACTTGGACTTGAATGTGCTTGTGATCCTCTTGATGAAACCTTGAACTTCCAAACTTTGATTATTTATGAAAGTGGAACCATTGGACATAAAAAATTCAAAGTGATATCTAAAACTTTTATTTTGTCAACTTGAAATTTTTATAAATGAGTTTTTAGACCAAAACTTGCAAAAATCTTAGTTTGAAGCTATAAGTGATGGCATGGACTTGATTGGAGTAATTTTACAACTTATTGTGTTTCAAAATCATAAATTTCAAAGTTAATAATTCCGCCATACTTTTAGATTTGGAAAAAATAAGATGTGAGCGTTTGCGCCCATTAGTGGGCGCACTCCTGCCCGAAGCTACATCCGCCCCCGTTTTCGTGCGCACTCGCGCCCAATTTAGAAACGTTTTAAGTATTTTTTAACCTCTTTTTATGATTTTGACTCCATTTCATCTCGTTAAGTGCATAGATTACTCTTTTGAAATATTTTCAAAACACTATTCATAGTTTGTACTCTTCAAAAATGTTTTCAAAGTATCATTTATGTTTCCATTTCCTTTAAAATGTTTCCAAACGACTTTATGAATTTCACTCTAAAATGTTTTCAAAATATTGTTGAAAGAATTTCATTCCTTTAAACGTTTTCAAAATATTATTCATAATTTTCACAACTTTGAAACATCTTTAAAATATTGGTTGTAATTTGCGTTCTTTTAAAATGATTTCAAAAGATTATTCGATTTGTCTCACATCTTTGAAATGGTTTTGAAACATCAATTGATATGTCCATGGTATACACCTTCGAATTGTTTTCAAAATACCATTCGAAATGACTGCAGATCACACTTTTGAAATATTTTCGAAATATTCTCTGATATGTCCATAGATCATTCCTTCAAAATGTCTGAGCTTGAAATATTGTTTGATATGTTCTAAATTTGAATTGAATTAAATGATTGCATCCGATACTTGTTAAAAGCTCATATTGTTTTAATAGGACCAATTGTGATTGATTGATATAAATCATGTACCATCCTATAGATGGGTTTGTCTGTGTCCGACATCGTCGAGATCTGTAAATTATTTGAATCGGACAATTTGTGTTTGTAAACCCATACGTTTATTTGTGCGTTGGGCCATAGGAATTACTGGTGAGAATGCGAGGGCAATGTTAGACCGTCAGCTAATCTCCTATAGGATTTTTCTATTGTTAGACAGTTTTATGATTGTCCTGAAGGTAAGCTTTTTAAAAAACTAATCCTAGACACGAAGTCGACTATGTCTACTTATATGCTTAAATGAATTGTCCCCTCTGAGTGGCCACTTGAGGGTGAGGACTTGGGAAGAATAAGGTGTTATACTTTCATGTTGATTTACTATTTATTGTGGGAGTGATAAGAGTGACAAATCCACAAAATACTAATTCAGCATATGCTATGCGATTGTGTGTTCGATTTGAACACTGTCACAAGTTATCCATTTCTATTTGATTATTAATCATTTCTGTTTGGTTATTGGAACTATCATAATCGTATTGCATATTTAACTCGTTTCTTACCCTCGTTTGCCTTCTATATTGAATATGTTGTTTCAACTTGTTTGAATAAGTTCTTATCCATCAGACTTCTAAATTCTTTATATGACTCATCTCTCATTTATTGAACTTCCTAAGCTCAGTGCTCGCTGTGTACTCAATTGTTGAGTTATCCAAACTTACTGATTGATCTAACTCTAAATTATTGGACTCTGGAAATTTTTGTTCAAATCAGTTCTTGATCCATGTGATCAGCCATCTTACTATTCTGTTCCTAGCCATAACTTCTTATTAAGTCATTCGAACTTATTTTATAAATTTTAATAAGTGTAGGTGAATAATTTCAAAAATTTTGCCCAACTTGGAGATTTGAGACTTCTATTTTCATTGAATGAGATTTTGTATATGCAAAATGGACGTAGTATCCTTATGTATCCATGAACTTATGATGTATCAGAACATTATTGCTGTAAAGTTCGATATCTTGAGCAGATATTGGAATTTTAAGGCTTTTAAGGAGCATGTATGTGATCATGAATTGAATAATAATTTCGCTGCATTGTAATTTAAGAATTATTTTAGAATTCCATCCCTATTTCGTACCGATTCCAGTTTAGGGACAAATGTTTTAGATCCGAGTCGTTACACAAATATATATATATTTGTGAAAATCATAAATTCTTGTTCTATACATACGTACCCCCCTCGAGGACGATATTGGGGGGCTGGGCCTTGGGACCATTTTGGCAAAATGATCGAGCGGCGTCGGGGCATCGATGATTGGTCTCCCAAATGGTTCTGTTAATTATAGGCTCGATTTCATGTTCGTCTAGAGGTAGACGTTCCTGAATCAGGTCAGGCATGTTCCGGTCGTGCCTCATATATGTTTTCACCCAAGTGGCCATTCGGGACGGATTGTGGGGATAAGAATTGATATAATATGACATGGTAGGAGTCATAAGGTTGAAGATCCTACCAAATTTTGATATGATTAAGCCTCACATTTATCCTTTGCTCAAAACATTATAATCTGTTTGGCACTCCTCAAGCATGATATTCCTTGTTTCATTCCTTATCATCATCATGCCCTAAATCATATGTTTCTTACTAAATCATTTAGACATATTTGTCTCTTTTCTTCTGATATTATGCTCAGGTATGATATCGAGATATGATCCTTAAGATACATAATGTTTCAAAATGATACACAAATAGTGAAGTTTTATGTAAATTTGTGCTATAGAGTAGTTGGTTATCTACATGTATGCTCATTGTTCACTGTCTACATATCATTTTAATTTCAGTAGACTTTTGTAATAGATATTAATCAGCGTTAGATTGATCTCATATATATTAAAAATCTCTTTGTACATTTGGTTATATTGCCATGTCAAGGGTTACTATTACTACTTGTCTTACTGAATTGTAATTCTCACCTTTGAATATCCTGGGTTTTAGATAATAACACCTCTAGGTAGTACCTTGGTTTCGAGGTGGTTGCTTCTTTTCGATTATGAAAATGGACATCCGCATCCGTCAGATATCCAAATATCCGATATCCAAAACATATTTAGAATACAGGTATAATATTCAGATACTATTATATTCGATACCCGAAAAGCATATATTATCCAATATCCGAAATCTTGCTCAAATATCTGAATTTAAATCAATTATTCCAAAAATTTTAATTGATAACCAATAAATAACTTCAAATATTCAACATAATATAGTACAACTGTAATGATCAAATCTAGAACTTTCATCCCTAGACCAGAATCATTGTCTATGGGGAGGACTCTAAAAAAAATTATCAAGTATAAATTTGATACATAATCTTCTTACAAAATCGTGTGCATATTCTACAAGTCATTATATAATCCATGCTCAATTACAAGCCTCGAAAATCTAATATTCCATAAGGTACTCAATTGTACCACAATAACGTCTTGATACAACATAAGATCATGATTACATATAGATACTACTAGCTATTACAAGTTTCCAATATCTTAACAAAATATCTTCATCTCAAGGAGTCTCCAAATCGAATTTTCGATTACAATTCTATACCATAAAATAACTTTCAGGTTCTCATTTCATAACTTATGACAAAACACCTTCGTGCTATACAAAATATCAATGGCCTTTAAGCCTTGGCCAGAACTTGAAATTAATTACCTGAACGTGGTAAAAGTCCACTGACTTAGTAAGAAATATGGCTAGGTAAGACAAAGAATCAATGGCTGTAACGATAATGAATTCAAAAACTATCAACAATCAATAGATGGACAACAAGTTCGATGCAGAGTTTCAATAAACATAAGCTGAATCAACATGAGCTCCAGATTAATCAATAATCAAATGTTGAATTTCATTTCCAATTCAAATTTTCAATTGACAATAATGAAGTCAATTGCTAGGCTCAGAAAGGATCTACGATCAAGAGCAAATATCATAACCAGTTCAGCAAATTCAATAACTGATAGCCAAGACAAATAATAAGCTCAAGAACCAATTACCACATAGGCCGAATGAACAGATCATATAAAGAGCCAATGAAGTGCATAAATGATTTAGGATGTGCTATATGATTGTGATAGTTTCAATAACCAAATAGAATCAATAACTCATGCAAGAGTTCACAATCAAACGCACAATCGAATAGCATAAGCTGAACTAGTATTTGATGGATCTGTCATCCTTATCACTCTCACAAATAATATGTCAACATAACAATATAACACCTTATTCCTCCCAAGTCCTTACTCTCAAGTGGCCATTCAGAAGAGGGCAACCCAAATAAATAATAATTTAAGTATAGTACCGCATGTCAAACGGACTAGTCTTTGAAAATTTTATTCCAGATTCTCTGCAGAACTATCCAACAATCAAGAAGACCTACAAAAAGTCCAACTGCCGGCCCGATGTGTAACAACCCGAAAATTCTCCTAATTAAATTTTAAAATGAAAGAATTTTTCTAATTAAATTTTTAAACAAAAATTCTCCTAATCTAATTTTTAAACTTTTGATTTTTAATCGGTAAACGTTTTTAAACCATTTTTAAAAAAAACTTTAATCGGTAGCTGATTGTTCACCGTTTTAAGATTTTTCTATCACTTCTTAAAATTTATTTTACACTCGAAAACTATCAAATATATTATTTTGGCCCAAGAAATAGTTCTTAGTCCAAAAAATTGAGTCTAAATCATATCAAAACAAAACTTATTTTCTCCCCAAATTATATATACATTATAGATTAAATAATGTGTTATATAAAAATAGGATACATACATAAACACGCACATAGATCTGGCTGCGCACACACACACACACACTCACATTCGGCTGCACACACACACACATACTTTACCTAGTCAAGATATTTTAATTTTAGGCATAAGATTAATTTCTATCCAAGTATAATGACATCATTATGCCCCTTAGCTACACTCCACAATCTCTTGACACCTTGTCTCAACAAATTAGAAAATGGCAATTGGATCCCAAGCATTTTTTATAAAAGAATGAGTTTTGTTTGCAAGACAAACACATTGCTTCCTTTCATCTTGTCTTCCAATTCAAAAGACTCAAGAACTCTCTCTCTTTTTCTTCCATTTTCAGCTCCCACATATAGAGCAACTTCATGTTTTTTTTAATTCTCAACTTCAAGGGAAAGAATAGGGGTGGTTACTTGGTACATTTTTTATCTTGGTTAGGATTTTTGATTAGGGTTATATGGAACAAGACTACATAACTTATGGTTTAAATTTTTATAGGAGCTTGATCTAAACTTTGGAAGAATTTGCAATCAACTTTGGATTAGCTAAGAGATAAGAAATTATGGCTTCCATTCTTCTTTGATTCCATGTTGCTAGCATAGTCTTTGATTAGAACCCTAGATGTTTATTGTAAATTCTTAGTATGTGATGATATGAAATCCTTGTATTAAAAAGAAATTGGGCACTACCCTTGTTGAAATCCCTAGCCTTGATATATGATTCCTTGAAATCTATTATGTTGGTTGATTTGGCATTTTGATGATTTATCTAGAATAATATGTAGATTTGGGATAGAGAGTATTGAAAATTGAAAATTTAATATTGCAATATAACACACACACACAAACGCCTTGTTCTCGGGTATGCCCTTGCCCTTCTAAAACCCTCAACTTTTAACACTCCAAAACCCATCTTAATCTTATTAAATTAGCTCATATAATATACCGTGAGAAATCTTGTCGAGTGTAGATGATGTTAGAATAAAAAATCACTCAAAAATATAGAGAAAAGTGATCGAAAATGTTGAGGGAAGGAGACATGTCAGGTCTACTGAGAAACAGGGGACAGTAGCAATGCAAAAATTTAAACGAGTATAAGCGAAGATCTGACCATTGGATCGTCAATTAAAAGTCATGATTAAAAAGATCATCAAATTAAGATAATGATAGAAGTAAAGTTCACCATTAAACGATTAGGAAATCTGAAATAAAATTTTTGGAATAAAGACTGCCATTTTTGGAGATATGATTAACGAAGAGATTTTGATATCGAATTATTAGGTATTTTCCTTGGAGCATATTGTGGGTTGTGACTAAAGAATTGACGTAAGAATTATGGCTTTTCTATTTTCTTGATTTCCTATTATGGAATGGCTATCTTGAACTTAAAACTATATGGAATTTCCCTTACTTTGGACACTTGTTCTTTGTTGAATTGTTGGCTTTATCATATGCTATTGCGTTCTTGTGTATGTTGCGGGTTTGTTGGAGTTAAAATTATGGACAAAAGAAAACTAAAACATCTTGAAAACCTAAGAACACAAAATTGGTATTTTTGCAAAAATTTTTCCAAAACTTAAAAATTAAAAAAATCTTGATGATAAGTAGAACAAACTAAGTCTAATTTTTGCCCTTTTAGAGGTTTGATATTATAAGAATTCATTAAAAAAAAATAAATGTTAATAGTTACTATTCACCAAGCGCAATCGTGCCCGTTTTTGCTCGCGGACATGCCTGGGCCAGTAACTTTGGGCATTTTTTCCCGCATTCAGGTCCGTTTTTGCACGCAGACGCACCCAACATAGAACTTTAATTGTTATATTTGACCTCTTTTTGCTATTTTAAGTCCATGTTTCACTCTGTTAAGCTCTCCTAAGTCCAAATATATAATTTATATGTCCAAAATTCGATCCAAATCAATTTGTAATATCCAAATCTCATTTGAACATTGAAAATTCTAAGTCAGATGATTATCATTACCTCAAAATACTTTTGTATGTTGATTTGATTGACAACATTTGAACCTCGTTTGAAATTTTGCTTATTCAATTTGGACGATTGTTTTTATCCTTATAGCTTTGCGTATATTATCTCGTTTGATAAGCCCTTGGGAAGTCTTAGGATGGACGTCAGGTGGTATTGGGCCGACTACTGATCTCCTAGAGGGTTTCCTCTCATTCTAGATAGTCTTGTGGAGGCCTGGAGATAGGTTTTTCAAGGACTAGTTTATGACACGTGATACGTCGACATTGTCATATTGTTGGTTGGGTTATCCCTCCGAGTTACCACTTGAGGGAAGGACCCTATGGAGGGATAAGGGTTTGTATTTAATTGAAATTATAAGGGTGACAGATCCACCAAATACTAGTTCTGCTTTTACCATATGACTATGTGATTTGTTTTATGCTCTCATCGAGCTACTTGTTTATACTTGCTTTTGAAATTATCACAATTGTTTGACATGTTTTATTTCGTTTATTGCCTTATTGCCTCTATACCTCTTTGTTGGACCCCCATACGACTGTATGATTTGTTTTACACTCTTGTACAAGTAACTTGTTTCTGTTTGATCATTGAATTACCACAATCGTTCGATACTTTTAACTCGTTTATTACCTTCATTTATACTCTATACTAAATTTGTTGAATCCCCTTATTCTTTACCATTCCATAGCTATAATTCTTACTAAGTCAGTGAACTTATTCAAGCATATTACCATGTGTAGGTGAATACGCATCTGGAGTTCATTAGTTCGATTTTACGCTCTTTTGCTTTGGTTTAGTTTGATGATTTTATATAAATAATGTTGTAAATGGCTTATAGCCATTAGAATTGTATTAGGCTGAGAAATTTGTACATTATATTATGTTTCGTTTTTGGGGTTTGTAGCCTTGAGATTATAATTTGCAATAGATGTTGGGAATCTTTGGAGTTGCATAAAAATGATGATATGTTGTTTAGTTATTTTCTTTATATTTTTGTTAGCTCGTTAGGGGTCCATTTGTCCACAGGTAACGTTGTCGGCCTAGGGACAGTCATTTTTGGATTCCGAGGTGTTACACGATGCCACCCAATGTCCCTCTTGAATTCCCCAAGGCCCATTAAACAAACATACAAAAAGCCTACGAGGGTAATAATAATCGTTCGAATTAAACAAGCAAAGCTTCAAATGAGGTTCAGATGTTGTCAATCAAACCAACACATGAAAGGGTTTCAACGGTAATGATAATCGTTCGAATTAAATTTCTCAAAATTCATACGAGATTCGAACATAAACAAAACCATCCATAGGACGGCACATAATGAATATCAATCAATCAATATATTTCAAAATTAATAATAATTATCCAAATTTAATTAAACGAAGTTGAAAATAATAATCAGACATAAACAATCGATTTGATTCGTAAGGGAAAATTCCCAACAATCATTCAAATCAACAGAACAAAACATCAAAACAACAATTGGATATAAACAATTGATTCAATTCAAATCCAACGTTCAATAGGTTTGGAGAACAATAAAAATTGTCCGAATTAATTTATTATAGCTTCAAATAGGGTTCGGACGTTATCAATCAATTCGAATCAAAATTTGAACATGTGAATCTATATTCGGATTTAGGAGAGCTTATCGGAGTGATATATGGATATAAAAAGACAAAACGAGTCAAAAATACATTAAAAATGTTCTGGAGTGGGCACGAGTGCTCACAAAATGGGCGCTTAATGGCCTGAGGCTACTATCTTTGGCGTTGTTGCGCCCAAATCCTGCGTGGACGCACCCGACGTGATTTTTTTTTTTTTTTAATTCCTTATGATAGCAGAGAATCAAATATAAAAAAAATTAGGATTAGTTTGTTCATTACATCATCAAAATTTTTAATAATCAAAGTTTTTATAAAACTTGGCAAAATTTCAATTTTTGGTGTTCAAAAGTTTCAAGAGGTTTATGTCCTTTTTATGTCCAATTCTCAATTCTAATAATTTTCCATCATATTCAAGGAACTAGTATCATATGGCGAGGGTAGATATTCAATAAGGATAAGTGTCTAAATCATTAATCAAACAACATAAATTTCATAATATTGCATGAATAAGAATCATCAAATTCAACATGAGGATTAAGCAAAATAAATACTCATTCCCTAGCATAGAAATAAGGAAGAGATAGCCATAATCCTGACCTCAATCCTTTGGTCACAACCCATAATGTTCTCCAAGCAAATTACCTAACCATTCAATATCAAACCTCTTTATTAATTATATTTTTAAGAACGACAATCTTTATTCCAATCATTTTATCTCAAATTTTCTAATAGTTTAATGTTGCGATTTACTTCTATAATTATCTTAACTCAACGATCTTTCTAATGGTGTCTTCTAACTGACGATCCAATGATCGAATCTTCATCTATACCTACTCAAATTTCCTTCCTTGCTACTGCCCCGGTTCTCGGCAGACCTGACAAATTGTTTTCCATCAATATTTTTTACTATTTTTCTCCATGTTTTTTAGTGATTCTTAATTTTAAAATTATCTACACTCGATAAGATTTCTAATGGTATATCATATAAGCCAATTCGATAAGATTAAAGTGGGTTTTTGGAATTTTGAAAGTTAAAGGTTTTGTAGAAATACAGGGTATACTCGAGACCAAGGTATTTGTGTGTGTGTTAGAATTCAATCTTAAATTCCCAAGTTTCAATTCTTCTATCCCAAATCTTAATATTATTTAAGGTTAATTATCAATATCCCAAATAAAGTAATATAATAGATTTCAAAATATAAATGAAACTCATGAAAGTCAAGAATAACTATAGTTCTTACATCTCTAGGCTAATTTCAAGGTAGTGATAGCAAAATTTTCCAAATCCTTAAGCAATTCCTATAGTCAATTAAAATCATTAGATATTACCACCGTGTTTCTCTCAAACCCTAAATCACAAAGTCCTTAGGGTTTCAAACTTACCAAGTATTGTTACCTTACTCTTTTACCTTTTAGTTTTGATCTTTGAATTCTTGAAATTTTGTAACTTAAAGGAAAATAGAAGGGAAAAGGAAGTTGTTCTTGTGTGGAAGTGGAAAACAAAGTGAAATGAAGAGTGCACTTGTTCTTGCAAGACAACCCAATTCTTATACAAGGAATGTTGGGATTCAAATGCCATTTTCCAGTTTTATACAAGACGTCAAAGCCCCATGGTGTATAGCCACTTGTTCTTATCCAAAGTTAAACTTGGTTGTAATTAAAGTATGTTATAACACTCAAATATCTTGGATTAAAAGGGGGTGTTTGGCCGAGCACTTACATACGTACATGCACATGTTCATTTTGTCTGTATAGTGTAAGGTTTTGTAATTTGGGTTGGGCTTTGGGCATATTGGGCATATTGGGCTCAAATTTTGGATTAAAAATTGGGCTAAAAATTTTGTTTTGAGCCAAATAACATATATGATAATTTTTGGGTGCAAGAAAAATTTTTCGAAAGTGATAAAATATCTTGTTTTATGAGAAAATCTCAAAACGGCAAAAAATCGTCTATCGATTAAAGTTTTTCTCAAAAATATTGTAAAAATATTTATCGATAAAAATCAAGAGTTTAAAGATTTAATTAAAAGAATTTTCGGGTTGTTACAACAACAATATCAACAAATAAATTAAAGATGTTCTTAATATTATAAATATCGACGAAAGTACAAAACAACAAAGTAATAGAGTTGTGATCCAAATTTAGTGCCAATGTTCATTGCTTAAGTATTTCTTTTATCTTTGAAAAACCGAAATGTCTACCGAAAAAAGAAGGAAAAAAAGGAAAAACTTAAAAAAAAAAAAAAATGAGCCAAAAAATTACAAAAAAGAAAAGAAGAAAAGAAAAAAATTGCAAATTACTTATTATACTACTTCAAGTACCTTTAATCGTTGTTAATTAAGTTCTAAAGTAAAATTATAATATTTTTTAACAATTTTCATCTTTATTACCAAAGAATAATATTTTTCGAAATAATTTTGTATTGTTGAGAAATCATCAGCAAAAATAGGTCTCAATGCAAGATGATGTCTATGGCTGTACTCTATAAGTTAGTCATTATATGTAGTTTAGAAGTAAAATAATTGATATGAAAGTCACTTTTAATTAGAAGAAATGTTTTACTTTGACTTCACCTTGGTTCAACAAGATTGTTATTGTAATATTTCAAAACTTTTAATCGTTATTAAGTATTGAAGTAAAAATTAAAATACTTTCTACCTAGTTTCATCTTTATTACAAAATAACAACACTTTTTGGAATAATATTATATTATTAAATATTAATTAGTATTTTTCTTTGGTTACTAAGAAATAATATTTTTCAACTGAAATGTAATTTAAAGTATAGATTATAAATTTTACAATACATACAAATTTTAAATCAATATATGTATATATATACACGAATTTAGAATTTCAAAATAATAGATTAAATAATTAATCCAATTATAGCTTATAATTCTATTGGTATTTGAATAATTTTATATTTAATCAATTATATTTTTTTGTAAAATAAGTCGAGTAATACTTTTTCTATATTTGTTGAAGCATATCATGCTATTGCTTTTTACAAATTATAGTTAGTAAATTGTAAATTATTTTTTATTATTTAATAATAATATATATTAGTGAAACCAAATAAATGAAATGAATTATAATTTAAAAATTATTTTTAATATGTAATGTATAATTTTTAAATTTTATTTTGTATATAATATAATACAAGTATATTGTATTATTTAATAATATAATATATATTTATAATATGTGCATAAGCAGATATCCAGATATTCGGATATCTGAAAATCTGTAATATTTGGATATTCAAAAATCTGATATCCGATATCTGAATATAATTTTTTGTATGTAGATATTTCGAATGCAGATATTGCTATATCCATATCCAAAATTTTTTGCAACAGATACAGATACGGATATATTCGAATATTTTCGGATACGATTAATATCCACCAATTTAAAATGCAGATGCAGATTTTCGAATAGATATTTGGATATTTGGATATTTTTTATAGCCCTAATCCAGAAATACAATTTTCTTCTAACCTCTTCATGAGGGCCCACCCAAAAACCATAGAAAGCATAAAAACATAAGCTAATGGTACAAGCACGCAAAGCAGCAACCTATGAAACGACGCCATTTTCGGCGACTGATCACAAAAAAGATACAGAAACACTATGCATGCAAGGTACAATTGTACGCAAATGTATTCCCAATTATATATAAGGGTACTATATTATATATTATTATATAAATAGATGTACGTGTAGATATTTATATTATTAATGATTTGTATGTAATTATATCAATTTTTTATTTTAAATTTAATAAATATTATTAATATATTTTAATTAATAATTAATTGTTTAATCAATATAAATTTAGATGTTGTATTAATTATTTTATATAATAATAATAATAATAATAATAATAATAATAATAATTTATTCCCGATTGATTGATAGTCTTTAGTTAATATATTCCAAATGAACTAATATATTAATATGTATCAAGTTGATACTTTTACTGATGCAACTAGGATTTCGACCACCTAACGTGGCACCTCAAAACCCTCAAGATCGACCCGATTTTACGACATCGCAGGCGGATTTAAATAGATGCTCGCTTGGGGATCAGTTATCGACCATTTTGGGTCGATCTCATCGACCCGTGACAAAGTTTCTTACCGGCACCGGCGTCTGGTCGGCTGGTGTCATCGACCCGGTAGGTCGGCTCGTCTTACCTACTCCCGCAAGTCATCTGTCGACCTGGGGGATCGACTTATAGCTCGATTGACGTCGCTATCAAGCATTTATGGCAGAATCATTAAAGTGCAACTTGGAGGAACTTGCTCTGACATGCATTAAATGAATGTCATCATCAAATCTTATAACCTAGGGCTGATAAAGGGAACTGTAGGTTGGCCGATGGCGAGTTAGAGCTAAAGTATGCAATCGGTCCCGTTGAGCAAAAGACTAATCAGACCTTGTCATCATCTTGTCTGCTGGATCAACCCCAACACAAGTTGGGGGCAAAATAGGGCTTTCACCAAGCTCTCTCATGAACCAAGGCCTCTATAAATACCAGGTTCATTTATAAGTTTATTTAATACTTCATTTACTACTCAACCACTAAAATACACATCCTCCCCTGTTCGACCTAAAATCCAACCCAAACACTGATTTAGGCATCGGAAGGTTTTCAGGGAGACATTCCGCTAGCCTCACGTGTTTGCCATCTTGCAGGTAGAGCCCACTATCAAGAATAAGGTCGATTTGGTGTGCTGAGATCGATTCCAGCTCAGCAGCACCAAATTTCACCTACATCATTTACAAACCATAATAAATACATGAATGATGGATTATATTCAAGTATATCTCTATATTGTAAATGATTATATACTGTTATATAACAACAAATGAATTAAACTTAATTGTCATATTTGTTACAAATAATAATTTTACCTATCAATATGCTTAAATATAAACCACTACTCAAATATTTATTATTTTTAATAAGTGTGTATACTGTTTACTGAACTATAGTATTAACAAATAATATTTTAATAGTTTCTGAACTCAGGGCAGCCAACTTGCATGTCAGGAATACTTATTATTATTAAATAAAAATAAATAATATATTCTGTAAAATTTTTTATTTAAATAGAGTTAACTGTTAATAACAACATATATATAGTGCATGCTAAACTTAAACAATATTAAAATAATTATATACAAATAATTGATAATATATATGCATGCACATATCTATATAGGAAAAATTTACTTTTGGTATCAAAGTTTATGCCGCCTAACAATATTACATTTTTGATTTTTTTTTTATTATGACAAAGTTGACACCTTAAGGTTTTTTTTTTTTTTTTTTTTTTTTTTTTAGAGAAGCGATTACATTCAATTATACATCAATATCATTGCAAAAATATATTTTAAGGACCAAATATATGACTAAATACAATCTAAATAATTCAAACCATCATTTTGATAGATAAAGAGTATCATTCGGTAGATAAATATTCACACGCTGTCTATAGGACTCGAATCTTGCACTTTCATTATAAAAAAGTAAAGGTAGTGCCACTGCATCCAAAGTACAATGACACACCTTAAGTTTTCAAAATAAGAGAGAATTGATGCTTTCGTCAAGTTTTTTAGCGATATATGCGTGGCCATTAGTGAGTCTATAAAATTAAAGAGAAGAACTAAGAAAAAGCAAATAACACATGCACTGACACATGGGCCACTTCTTGGAGGGGAAAAAGAGAGACAAAGCTTTGTGGCAGACATAAATTATATTAGATCACTATTTTGACTTCTTAAATTTCATATTACTAATAATGTGGCG
>JACFYI010000890.1:311852-322560 GCA_014898755.1 Handroanthus guayacan | reverse complement strand
TTTCTTTCCTTTTTATTCATATTAGTGAGGTTAGTGCTGAAAAACTTTTTCCCTTGCCAATTATTTAAAAAGAAAAAAAAAATCAATCACAATAGGCTTATAAAGTAAAATAATAATAAGTCAAGACGCCAAAGTTGAGGTCCAAAAAGTAAAACCCAAATTTGAACGCGCAATTAATTAGGAGATCATTATAAGAAAAATAAACGCAAGTAACACGTGTTTTCTAATGACTATAATAAAATTTTTATTTGTATCCATTTGCCATAAGAGTTAATATTTTTCTATAATAATTTTCATAAATTTGATAACTAACATAAATGTCACAATTAAGAATTGTTGAGTTTGCTTTGCTTCCAGCAATGATTTATGGCAAAAAGTCATTATAAGAAAAACAAATTCAAGTAACACGTGAACATTAAGATTTTCATTTACTTAAATATATATATATATATATGCATTTAGTCATAAGAATTAATCTTTTATTATAGCAATAATTTTCATAATTAGGTTACTAATTGGCACACCTGTCACTATGAAATTTTGTGATTCCACACTGCAATAATGATATGTGACATCAGGTTGCCACTGAGTTCACTAATTATATTCAATAATTACAATCTAGATCAATTCTTATTACCATGAGAGGCAATAAGTTACAATTATAATGTCTCGTGTACTACCTTTTGTAGTAGTTGTTAGATATTGTCGTTACTAATTGTGATTATTGCTTGATTGTTTAAATACTAACGATGAGTATACTATGTTATCTATATTTAACGTATATATATATATAGTATGTATCATGTGGATCGATTTTAACATATATAGTAAGTATCACGTGGATCGATTTAATTAGAAGAAAGTATAATTTTTATAAAACACATGCATGTGTGTAGATACTAATTTTATAAGCCACTGCAAATAGCATCTTGAGGTAGAAATCTTTTCTGAGCACGAATAAAATCAATTATCCCATTTTTGTATAAATACACCATTTTACTCATTCTCTACACAATAAAACGCTTCTACACTTTATTTTGTCGTGTTTTGGCGTGATATCAACGCGTTGGGCGTGAATTTCATCCAGGGATTACATTTCTCGACTCTCACATCAGTAACTGCTCTTGAAAAGAAAATAAATTAGAATAACAATAAGATACTGATGTGAGCCTTGCCAATTAACGTGGTATACATTTTCTTTGCAGTGAGTTATAACTTAAATAAACACGCTGAAGTTGTGGACATATTTTAGGTGAGTGCCAAATTAGGTAACACGTGCATTAATTTACGCACGCTTTCCCCTTAAATTAATTAACATGGTATGCACGGACATATAATTACAATTTTTTAGAGATAAATAATTACAAGTAATAATATATAAAATCTTTTTTAACATAATGTGTAACAATTGGAGAATTTTTCTAATTAAATTTCTAAAAAAAAATTCCAAATTTAATGTTTATACCCTCGATTTCAATCGGAAAATATTTTTAAAATGTTTGAGAAAAATCCTAATCAGTAAATAATTTTTCGCTGATTTGAGATTTTTCTCTCAATTGAATTTTTTTTTACACATGAAACTCATTATATACATTATTTTGGTCCAAAAGAGAAATTTTAGTCCAAAAAAATTGAGCCCAAACCATATCCAAACCCAACCCATTTATTCACAAATTACACATATATAATATACAATACAAAGAAAAGAGAAGACACCCGCCACCCGCCACCCCCCCCAAATTCTAGGCCAAATACTCTTTTTTCACTAGATATTTAAATTTTATAATATATTTTAAGTACAACCAATCTTAATTGAATGAGAACAAAAAAAAATTGAAAAATGGCAGATGAATGCCATTTTTATTTCTACAAAATTAAATTTGAATTTGCATGATAATTAAGGAATGACAAATAAATCCTAAACTCTTCTATATAGGTACAAGATGCAAGGCAAAATCATTCCATTCTCCTCTTGCTTTTAGCTTCTCTTCTTGCTTTTTGATCTTGCTTCATTTTGGTGGACAAAATTATTGTCTCTCACAAATAAGAACAATTTTATCCTTTAACAACTTCAAGTTAAGATAAATCAAGAAAGGAAAGAGTAATGTTGACACTCTTGGTAAGCTCATACCTTAAGTTATGTAATGATTCATGCATATGTAGGATTTGATGAAATAATATTATATAATTAATGGTTTTTAAATCTTATAGGAGAACTTGGTTGAAGCTGGGAGAATATACTATTGTCACATGTGGATTCTAGGTAAAGAGGTAAGAATTTGATTGAATCTTGATTTTCATGATTTTTTATTTTATATCTTGAAATCTATTATATTGATTGATTTGAGATAGAAATATTAAAACTTGAAAATTTAAAATTGAATTCTAATACACACAAAAACAAATTGTTCTCAGATCGGCCTATTGTCCCTGCAAAAACCTCCAATTTCCCATGCTTAAAAACTCATATTAATTTTATTAAATTGGTCTATGTAATATATCGTTTGAAATCTTATCGAGTGTAGATAATGTTAGAATCAAGAATTATTCAAAAACATGGAAAAAAGTGATCGAAAATGTTGAGGAAAGACAATATGTCCATTCTTTGAGAACAGGGGCAGTAACAAGGAAGGAACTTTGAGTAAGTATACACGAAGATTCGACCGTTGGATCGTCGCTTAGAAGCCACCGTTAGAAAGATCGTCAAGTTAAGATAATTGTAGAAGTAAATTTTATCATTAAACTATTAGGAACTTAGAAATAAAATGATTGGAATAGAGGTTGCCATTTTGGAAATATGATTAACGAAGAGGTTTTAATATTGAATGATTAGGTTATTTGCTTGGAGCATATTGTGGCTAGTCACCAAAGGATTAAGGTAAGGATTATGGCTATCTCTTCCCTTTTTCTATACTATGAAATAATCTTTGAACTTTGAAATCATCTATTACTTGAAAAATGAATACTCTTGTTTGATTACCCTAGTTTGAGAAATTTTGGACGCTCTTTTACTTGTGTGATCTTTATACTTGCTATAAAATATTGATTCTTTGATCATGTTGAAGAGTTGTTGGAGTTAAGATTGTGAACAAATAAGGCCTTAAACACTTTGATAACCTATGAACACAAAAATTGTTATTTTTGCAAAATTTCTTCCAAATTTGAAAATTAAAAATTTTGATGATGAGTAGAACAAACTAAGCCTAATTTTTTTTATATTTGGCCCTCTTCTATAGTAAAGATTCCAAAAAAAATAAAAGAAAAAAATTAGAAAAATCGTCAAGTGCTGCAAGCAGTGGCCTCGGGCCATTTTGGGCCCGTCCGCGCCCATTTCGTGTGCGCACCCACTTCAAAATACTTTTGAACTTATTTTTGACCCATTTTGCCTTTTTATGTCTATATTTCACTTCGTTAAGCTCTCCTAAATTCGAATATATAATTTATATGTCAAAATCTGATCCGAATTGATTAATAATATCCGAATCTCATTCAAACTTAGAGAAATTTTATTCGGACAATTATTATTACCCTCATAATCTTTTGTGTGATTGTTTGATGGGCCCTTGGGAAGTCTCAGGAGGGATGCTGGGCGGCGTCGGGCGGACAGTCGATCTCCTAGAGGGCTTCTTACTTGTTTGGATAGTGCCACAGAAGTCTGGAGATAGATTTCTTAAGGACTAGTGATTTTTTAAGGACTAGTATATGACACATGATACATCGACAATGTCATATTATTGGTTGGGTTATCCCTCCGAGTAGCGTCTCGAGAGAGGGATCCTATGGAGGGAGAAGGGTTTGTGCTTAATTGGAGTTATAAGGGTGACAGATCCACCAAATATTAGTTCTGCCCATGTCATTTGATTATGTGACTTGTTTTACACTCTTGTAGGAGTTACTCGTTTTTGTTTGATTATTGAATTATTACAACCATTTGGCACATTTATATCATTTGATTATGTGACTTGTTTTACACTCTTGTAGGAGTTGTTCGTTTCTGTTTGATTATTAAATTATTACAATTATTTGGCACATTTAACTCGTTTATTACCCTCACTTGGACTCTATATTGAATTTGTAAAATCCTTTGGTCCCTTACCATTCCTAGCTATAATTCTTACTAAGTCAGTGGACTTAGTTAAATATATTACCATGTATAGGTGGATAAGCATCTAGAGCTTGTTGCTCTTTTGCTTTGGTTTAGTATGATAATTTTATATGAATATATTATACATGGCTTATGTTAGGTTGAGAAGTTTGTGCATTATATTATGTTTAGCTTTTGGGGCTTGTAGCCTTGAGATTATAGTTTGTAAGGTAAGGAGAGTCTTTGGAGTTGTATAAATATATTGGTATGTTGTCTAGTTAATTTTCTCGTATTTCTGTTATCTCGCTAGAGGTCCGCCTGCCCACCGGTAGTATTGACAGCCTAGGAACGGCCGTTCCTAGGTCGCGGGGCATTACATAATGTTAGTTAATGTACAATAAAACTTTTTAACTATTATACATAGATAACACAAATTTGATGTACCTATAATGCCCTTCAAGGGCTGAAAAGTAATCATAATTAAGAAAATTTAATAATTTGTCAATCAATGGCTGCAGTTATACATCAATCATAGTCTTTGAATTTCTCAGTCATGGCATCATATAGTTAGAAATATATATGATTGCATCAAACACACTTTTTTAGGCAAGTTATATGGAGTAATAATAACAGTCTAACATAAATAAGTTGTTGTTCATTAACTGAATGGGATAATTCCGTCGGCATTTCGAGGTTAAAATATAAAGTTAGGGTATTTGCTATTGAATTGCTTCCATGCATTCCCTTCTGAAGGATGGCATGTAACACCTTTTGCTCCATAGTTCTCATATTTCTATCTCATGTGAGATGCTGAAATCATAGAGGCAAATAATCATTTCAACTTGGGAATTAATGGCAAATAATATATTTTCTTCACAGGCTCGAGTTCCCTATTACCCCTTTGTGTTATGTGTTGAGTAGCAACATAAAACTTGCGTTCAGTTGCACTAGCTTCGTCTTTATAATATAGCATGTAACTATTAGCACGACATTCTATATCTTATGACAGTAATCGAAGCCTAGATACAGTGTCATGAGGTACATTTTAGTCACATTATAAACATCATCATACCGGCAACACATAATGTAGAATGGACATCATATCCAGTCCATATAAGCTGGTTATATTTGCTCAACAAGCTATAAAACCTTTGAACTTCAAGACTTGGTTGCTCTAAATTAAACACATGACCAAATTGTCCGATGGCTGCATCATAACCAATGGTAGGAGATTCGGCATTTAGGTTGAACGTCTCCATGATTAGTCTAATAGCAATAATTCAATTTATATCAACGCGGCACAAGTTGATTCTCACATCATCAAGAACAACAAAGTACCTGTGGCTTTGCAATGGAGGCACGAACATCTAACCATACCCTTAGTCAAGAGCTGGCCTAACAAACTTACATAGCATAAAAACTCTTCAACTCCATCCAAGGTCTCTTCTCTAATACCATGGTGTTAAGGATATAACCTATTATACATCTAAGATCTATGCGATGGAATATTATCCAAAACTAGCAAATTTGTATAGCCCAAAACCATTCAAACATCATATTGACAACCCTAGCAAGTTTGAAACTTAAATAAATAAATAAATAAATAAACAAACAAATAAATTGACAGTGAACATTAACACTTTTCAATAACTCAACAATGTCAACAACTTAAAACATAAATTTTGAAAACCATCCACAATTTAAGCCCTAAAGTTACCAATTTTCAAAAACAAAAAAAAAAAAAAAAACACCCTGTAAATTGAAGCTAAATATTATCAATTACCAATACAAGTTTGAAATCATACCAAAATTACCAAACTAAGCCCTAAAGTTATCAATTTTTTTAAAAAATAGCAAATTTAACCCTAATATTATCTATCTCCAACACAAATCTCAAGTTCATACAAACTATTATCAAATTAAAGCCCTACTCATAAAACCACACAAAAAAAAAAGCTAAAAGTGAAAGAAAAAATTATTGGTAGAAGTGACCTATCGAAGATGAGAAGAGCAACAAGACCTAATGCCGACAGTCGACAGCAATGGCGGCGCGATCATGGCATTGGGGATGGGTGAAAAGAGTGGGGGAGAGAAGAAACAAAGAATACAGATAGGAAAAGGTATGATAGATTAAGGCATAGATTTGAAGGAAAAAAAAGAGAAAATTTATTAATGAATTTCAACAAAAGTGGAGTTCAGAATACATTAAGGATAGAAATATACACACATGTATACAGGAGATCTACCCATAATTTAACAACTAAAAGAAATAGATTTGAGTTAATACAAACGGAAAAGTCAAGAATAAAACATAACTACTAATGGAGTTAAGATGGTGTTAATAACAGCTTCAACGAACAGAAAAAGGCTTCAAATGCGACTGTCACAGTATGCTTCTAGGCTCTATTCAAATTAGATTCTATAGCAAGTCTAAGACTTTAAATCTAATACTTTTAAACACTTTTCCTAATACTTCCCCTTAAGGGGGACATACTAAGTTTCGTACGACCACCTTGGAAAGTAGCATTTGTAAACCAGTAGGATGCAACCTTTAGTAAAAAAATTAGCAATTTCATCATTGGACTTAATAGGCAGTAGCTTGATTTCTTTTTTCAAAACTTTTTCTCTAACGAAGTGCATGTCAATTTCAATGTGTTTTGTTCTTTCATGAAAGCTTGGATTGGAAATAATAAGTATGGCTGCCTAAATATCACAAAAAACAGCTATAGGAACTTGAAAAGTAATGTGTAGTTCACTTAGGAGTTGATGAATCCAAGTAATTTCGCTGGTAAGGGCAACAAGTGCTCCGTACTCAACCTCAGTTGTAGAGCATGAAACAATTTGTTATTTCTTAGACTTCCAGGTGACAAGCGAGTCTCCTAAAAATACGCAAAACCTAGAGATGGGTTGGCTTGTATCAATACAAGTTCCTCAATTGGCATAACAAAATCCCTTAAGTTGTAACTCAAACTTGGACAAGAAGAAAATTCCTTGACCAATGCTTCCTTTTAGGTACCATAGCAAGTGGTCAGTGGCAGACACGTGAACTGCGTGTGGTTTGGAAACATACTTACTTAACTATTGTACTGTAAATAAGATATCAAGATGAGACATAGTAAGATAGATTAAATTCCTAATAAGATGACGATATGGAGTTGGATCATCCAGCAAATCACCAGCATCAGTAAACAAATGAAGCTTAGGATCAATTGGAGCATTGAGGGGCTTGCAACCTAAGCATCCTGTATCTTCAAGTAACTATAGAGTGTATTGCCTCTAAGAAAGAACAATGCCAGACTGTAAGCGATCTACTTCAAGTTTAAGAAAGTATTTTAGGGCACCTAAGTCTTTGATATTGAAAATAGATGAAAGTTCAGCTTTGGTTTTCTTTATTTCAACACGAGAAGGACCTACAAGAATAATATCACCAACATAAACAAGTAACACAATAAAGCAATTATTAGTGCCTCTAGTTTAGTAAACCACTGTCGAGGTGCTTGCCTGAGACCATAGAGAGATTTTTGGAGTTTACAAACAAGTTTGGATTGACAAGAGTGCTCCCCTTGAGTGAGATATCCTAAAGGTAAGTCCGTGTGAACATTTTCTGAGAGGTTGCCATAAAGAAAGGCATTATTGATATCCAATTGCCATAGCTCCAATCCCCTAACGGCTGCAAGAAAAAGTATTAGTTCTATAAAATCAACCACTTTTGTTGGTTGTTCCCTAAGTCGTAAGTAGTGCTTTATGGGGAGCTATAATGCCATCAACATTGAATTTAGTTCTAAACAACAAACAGTAACCAATGGTGTGCTGTTCCGCTAGAAAAGGTTCAACAACCCAAGTTTTGTTATCTTCGAATGCTTGCAGTTCCTCTTGCATGCCATTCCTCCAGTGAGGATATTGAACTGCTTCATGCTATAGGCGAGGATTTGGATAAGATGAAATATTGACAACAAGATGTTTTATCATAAGAAATGTACTGGTACAGGGGACAAGGCGAATGAGAAGTGGACATGGTGACATTGTCTATCAAGTTACAATGATAGTTACGAAGATAGGTAGGAGGTTTAGAGACTAGTGTGGTTCGCCAAGGAAGATTAGATACATGATGTAGTAGAACTACTTGAATCACTATGCGATGCATGAGAGTTAGTTGGATCACAACATGAGTTAGTAAGTAATTGAGTGAGAGAGCGAGATGATGAAGCATATGGAAGACTTAGTAAAGCATTATCACTTGTGACTTGTAGGAGGACACAATCAGTAAACTGATCAATAGCATGGATATTAAAAGATAGGGACTAAAATGCGAATGTGTTTTCATGAAAGATAACATCGCAAGAAATAAAAACTTGATTAGCATGAAAATCATAAAGTTTGTATCCTTTAACACCACAGGCTACCTTAGAAAAACACAAGAATGAGCATGAGCATCAATTCTTTTTCGTTTAGACTGTAGGGTGGCAGCATAAGCTAGACACCCAGAAACCCAAAAACTGCCATAGTAAGGAGTAACACCATATAAGCATTCATAAGGAGATTTATTACTCAACAAAGGTGTAGGAATACAATTAATAAGAAAGACAACCAGTAAGAATATAGCCAAACCAAAACTGTAATGGAATAAAGGATTGAAAATAAAGTGCACGAATGACATTTAAGGTATGTTGATGCTACCTTTCAACAACAATGTTTTGTTGTGGGTGCTTAATGCGTCACTTTTGATGAAGAATTCCATTATCTTGAAAGTAACAATCTAAATTAAGCACAGGGGCATTATTAGATCTAAAGCACTTTGCTTTGGAGCCAAATTAAGTTAATATTAATATAACAAACTAAGGAATAACATTGACAACATCTAATTTATGTTTTAGTAGGTATACCCCGGTGAAACAAGTGCCATCATCTACCAAATTAAAAAAGAAATGATAACCACTCTAAGATGAAATAGAAAAAGGTCCCCGTACATTAATATGAATTATATCAAAGGCATGTAAAACTAAAGAATTATGAGAAGTAAAACGTAAGCACTTAAATTTTGCAAAATGAGAGATAGTACAAAGATCAATTTGATTAATGTCTTGACAGGTATAGCCCAAAGAAGTTTGACGTAACCACAAACTTTTTACATAAAGGTGTCCTAATCTTTGATGCCGAGTTGTATGAGTTACCGAATTCACACAAAAAAAATTGAATACTAGGACAAAAAAATACACAATCCATGATCAAGTTTAGCTTTGCCAATTGTCAATTGAGTTTTGGCATCCTGCATTTCACAAGAAGAGAGCAAGAGTTTGACAACAAATTTATCAGAGCTAAGTAAAACAATTATGAAAATAATATTATAGTGGAACTCAGGAACAAATAAAACGTTATCAATGTGAAACTGAGGTAGAGATATGGTACCAACCTTACAGCTTGTGATTCTACTTAGATTAGACAAGGTGATGTTGGTGTGATTAATGGGATAAAGAGAAGAAAAATGGGTTCACAAGTGCAGATATGACCGAAGGTCCCCAAATCAATGACCCAGAGATCATTCTTAGTGAGAGCCAAGCATGAAAAAGTAGACAAACAAATACCTAAGCCATTTGGAGTAGAATCTAGGGCAACGTGAAAATTACGTTGAGGTGAATTATTGACATGAGAAGAAAACATAGGTAGTAGATTTGAATACTATTCCTAACTCAACGATTTGAAGAACTCAGTCTGAGGATTAAAGTCATGAGATGCTTGGTCAGAAACCAAATTCACAGAGGAAGATTGGGGTGGTTTGGTGTGTTTGAAGCCAGAGGGAAGCCCTGCAACATGTAACATTTATCAACAGTATGACCAAGAATGTTATGGCGAGTATAGAACGGTCTATTTTTACCTTAAGACTTGGATTTCATTGGAGGACTTTTGGAGACTACTCTTGAGGCAAAGACAACACTAGATGCACCATCACTAGAGCAACCAACTTGCCTCTATTTTTCTTCTTGGGAAACAAGAGAGAAAACCTTGGTTATTGAGAGGAGGGGTCCAATAAGAAGAATTTGATCCCTAATACCAGCAAAAGATTCATTAAGACCCATAAAAAATGTCATCACATATTCCAACTGATAGAAAGACACAAGATTTTTAACACCACCATAAGTAGAGTTTCAGCAAGTGCATTGCGGATGAAAATGAGAGAACTCCTCCCATAAACTTTTAAGTTTAGTGAAGTAAGTGGAGACAGAATTTTGATGCTGAAACACGATGGCAAGTTCTTTGCAGAATTGAAAGATATGACGCATGTGCTACTATTGATAATGTTCTTGAAGGTCGAGCCAAACATCGTGAGCAGATTCGGAGTAAAGAACACTAGAAGAAATTTCCTTTGAAACGGAATGCAAGATCCAAGACAAAACAATGTTGTTGCATCAATGCCAAGCATTCAAATGAATTGGATCATCTTCATCAAGCTTGGTGATAGATCTGTTAATAAGGCTGATTTTATTTTAAATAGAATGGGCTATGAGCATGGTATGGTCTAGGAAGAGTAGTTGTCCTCCGAGAGAGGAATAGAGACTAGAGAGAGGACAGGAGAGCCTGTGTGATGGAGAAGAAATGGATCGAACGCATCATCACGGGCTGGATGGC